>DWDT01003065.1:0-12812 GCA_018245595.1 Microceris scylla | reverse complement strand
CTATATATGAGAGGAGACCCGTATTCCAGCAGTGGAATTGTAATGAGGTGAAAAAAAAAAATGCCTATATTGTACGTGTTTTAATGCATACATGCATACTTATAAATAAGCTATAAAGTTCAAAATATCAATAACAATAACATTAAACCTACGAAAATGAACCAAGTACGCGAACGAAAATGATAAAATAAACTTAATTACTCATTATATCGGTGCCCTATTTGTTTCTTTCATAATAAGCTAATTCAGGTCTTTTTAAACTTGTAATTTATTAGGTTTTATTTTTACACATTTATTGTTCCCTTTTTTATATTCTCTACATATGTATACATATTATTATGTCCCAATGCAGAAAGCACAAGTTGTTCGAAATGTATGTTATCTTAGAAGATTAGATCGAATTTAGGTACATCAGTTTTTTGATGGTATGCGGGTTTCCTCACGACGTTACCCTTTAAAGTTTAAATTCGATGATAATGTTATTGAGTACGTATGAGTGCATAGCTGGTCAAAATGTACACGATGAATCCTAACTGCCACATTGCCCTGGACTGAGATGAGAGTTGAAGTATAGCTCTATATTTTAGAGCTTTAGAGCCATAGGCTCCGGTGCTTTTGTCCTGACATGATCGGTCGACGACCTTTCTGAATACAATTTTGTATGTAGTCATATTATGAGTGCAAGTTACTGAGGTAGAGGCGCGCCTACAAAACTTGGGACTTTATACTAGAGCATCAGAGCTTTATTTGAACTTTATTAAGGGAAATTTGTTATCTGTGTTCAGAATTACAAAAAACTTAGCTTTTGTTCCCTAGAGACGATTTAGCACGTCACTCGTATATGCACATCCAGGACTCCCAACTTTACAAAAACATATATTTCCTTTCAACTTAGGCTTCAATAGCTATAAAGGTATGACTTAGTTAAACGTAGTTGTAAGTTTGGTATATACTGACTAAGAATCATTCAAGGTTTTTGAATTGCCTCATCTTGCAATGGTGAGTGATCTAAGCTATTTCTAATATGATCAAAATTGAATAATCAAAATTAAGCCTAAATAGTGTCTCAAATATGGTGGCACTAGTCGCTCCGTTTTTTGGCATAGAAGGGATGAGTTGTAGAAAATCCCTTTAATAGCTCTGACCAGCTACTAGAAGACTATTAGATTTTAAATTCCGTCATGTAAATGTAAGTTTTCGATTTTCAATAAAAAATAGACAGGAAATTCTGTAGCCAAACATTACCCACTATTGAGTCGTTAATAGATACCAAAAGCATACATTAAGAATTCAATCAAAACATATTTTGTTCATAGGTAACGTCGCAAGCCGCGCAGTTTATTTTAATTTTCAATTACGTGTTTCAAAATGTTTAATGAAATTTTATGTCAAAGTGCAGATTGTAAGTGGGAAGACGAGATCGTGCCTAAACCCGTTTTCCCTTGTCTCACAACAAATGCAACCATAAATCAACGCCTTAAACGAAACAATATTCAAACTTTAAGGTGAGGTACCTGTTTTTTTGAATATTAAACTATTTCTATATAAGCAAGATATTATTAAGGAATATATTATGTAAATTAAAAAGATAAAATGATGAACGGGTCAATTATATGTAGTCACAGAAGTCCATGACAATTTGCATCTCAGGAAATGTACCTGACAGTCGCCGTCATGATTCTTTTATCTTCACTGTTTACACATTAACTTATACCTTAACCCTCCAATAATGTTAATCATTATTTTTTCATTCATTCATGTTTTAAATGTTATTTGTTCTAGATCTGTTTAGAATGCGGACGTACATGTGTGTCTACAGAGGATAGCCATCAACTCTTCGGTTAATGGTACGTATGTACGTGCGATAATTCCTTGGAGTAAAATAATGTCGTCACTTCACAAAATAACGCTGTCATTGTTACCCGAATCAAAAGTTTAAACAACGTAGTTTTGGACAGCATTAAGTGGTTTACTTCGTTATTCAATGGGACTTTGTATACAAACAGTATACGATTTAAACCCCACATTATTTTTTTAAGCTGGAAGATTACCTCTTTAATACCATAGCCAAGTTATTCAATGAATTTAGTACTTAATAACTTCTTCTTCATACGAATTTAGTAAACTACGACAACTTCTTATTTATTTACTGTTAAATCAATTATATCCACCAACAACTTCTGTACAGCTAACATCATTCATATTTCAATTAATAATATTGTCATAAATTTAGTAACACACGGTTACATAATGGCGGACAATCAGGGTGTGTTTGACATTAGACTGGTATCCACACGAGTAACGTTTCTAGGATTTAAGGCTAGTGAATACTTGTCAACGGCTAATTACATGAACTTTGCGCTCATTTATCATATCGTTATTATTGCATATGTTTTTGCAACCGATAATTACCTCGTTATGTACTCTCTGATGTCATTTATAGATATATTTCCGAATTAGTTTATACCTTTGTACACGAAGCATTTTATTTAACAGAATGGTCGGTCTTCGTCTACAGTATGAATCCAATTACCTAAGAAAAATGTCTTTAAGGCGGTAAAGGTTGGAATTATCAATCGAAATTGGTGATTCAATGTGCCATCTACTATGCGGAGTATTTATATGAGTATTTCAAACGCCAGCCGTTAACCAAGCCATATTGGTAGTTATCATTTAACAATCGTTAAATTTTGTTGCGAGAACTTCATAAATTCGTTCAACATCCAGTGTAAGTGTTCTATTGCGATAAATTAAACATGTTCGGCAAATTATCCTATTGTCTAGGTCAATGCTATAATAGCGCCACACCAATTGTGTCGAGCGAGCATTTTATGCCATAAAATAACAGCCTTTGCTTTAAGAGCCGTGAAGAATCCAATTACTTAAAAGGCTAGGCCCGCAGGCAACAGTTAATTTTATGATCTGCACCCAGGCATCGTAACCAGGGATGCACAATACGTACATAGAGAATTATATTGATGACATACGATGAATTATGATTGACATAAAATGATTGTTACATAAAAATTTGTACACTACGCTATTGTTCATGTTTGTAACCGGTGAGGAAGAGTTTTGTTTAATAATTAGCTCTATGTAACATTTATTTCACTAGAGATTCGTTGCTCGAATAATTCGAATTAAAACAATGGGCTATAAACCTGCTTATTCAGATCCATACAGCAATTACAAATTCGTAACTTTTGTTCTGTTTGTCTGTGTTTTCACATTTTAATTATTCATATGCAATTATATTCAAATCAAAGGAAAAACAGGCTGCTTTCACGTTAATGAAAATCGAAGAACGGAACTCTGGCTCATTTGTAGATAAATTGTCAAAAAACTGTATTTAAAAGCAACAAAATTCTGAATGTAGTTGCAAGAATTATCTGATGTTTAAGGTGCAGCGAGTGCGGCGGGCGAGTGGAGGCCGGTATTGTGATAAACGTTCGTCTATTAGAAAACATCTGTAATTTGACCATCCCTAATACGGCTGGCTTCTTATGTGCCGTGCTATTAAAGTTCAACATTATTTATTTTTTATACGCAATGTGAAAGGCTAAATTAATTGATACATCACATTCGATAAACAAGTTATTTTCATTAGTGGTACAACATTGAAAAAATGATGTTTTGTAGTTATTATAATGTCACGCTGGCTTCTTTAAGGACTGGTGAAAGAGCATAGATTGTTAAATATGACGATCCTTGCAGACCTGACGTGACTGACTTCTTCTCCTATATTTATAACTCCCCTGTCAGCGTATATCTAGTATCACCTAGTTGGTCAAGACCGGTGATTCTTTTCGGCGATCGGGATTTTCCGTCAACATTCGCACTGTATGTCCGAATATCATGAAGATCCTAATACCGTGTGAGTGCATATTACATACGACGAAAAGTTAGAACGTTATTATTTCTCATACATATATTTTCATATAAATAAACTTCTCATGGATTTGACAGCAGTTTATTTTAGTCAATGCTTTTAACAAATCGCACTGTCAAATTACATATGGAAGGAGGCTTTATGTCTCTATTAATTGGTACTTGGAGCTTTCCTCTCCACGTGCAATGCAAATATACGATATAGTTCACAAATAAGAAGCACCCATTTTAACAAAGTATTTAATGATAACAAAACAACAATATTCGAAACTACAGGAGCTTGCAGATGATTTGATATTTTTGCTTTTGATCGTAGGGAAATAGTCGTCCTGGTTATTTCGATTCGATTTCGTTATGATCGATGAACATGTAACTTGTGCCATAATCTGAAGTCTTTTCTTATTTGATAACATCTCGTGTTACTCAATGCGTACGATGCCTCACACTCACTGTGACTCATACGTACATTTATGTACGCGGTCAAGAAAAAAAAGCAAAGGTTAGCCAAATAGCATTTAACATTTGATAGCACAATGGAAGAATTTATCACTTTGCTATGTGATTTGTTCTTTCGTTCTGATGTGCTTTGAGTTCAGTAAATTACCTTTTCATGTACGAGTATATGTAAGGTCATGTAGCAAACTAGGATGTTAAAGAATTTAAGGTGCCGTACTTGGAATGGCCGAGGTCACTAATTATTATGATTTTAATAGATATTGGATCTCTAGGAATAGCAAAACTAGATAGACACTTGTATGCTGATGAATATTGCAACAGCAAATGTCTTTTTTACGTCCCTGCTTTTAGGCACGGGTTACGGACGGGATCACGGGGCCAGGGTAACGCTCCACCACTTAATTATTTGCATAAAGAAAACATTTGACAAGTAATTTACTCATTTTCAAACCACACTCACTTTCATTCAAGGTTGACAGGCCAGTCCATGAGTAGGCTGACCAGTCCTGATGACGCTTTACAACTTTGCCTAACACCTTTAAGATTTTAACCTAATATTTTTGAGCACTGGTAACCTTAACACAAACACTGGACCTCTAATGAACGGAAGTCATTACCCGTCACAAGTTATGTCCAATTCAAATGTGGAAACCGCTGCACCCGTTTCTCTTCTCGTTATTATAGATTTGTCAATTCTATAACGGTGCGCTATATTTTTTACACACACACACACATGACACATTAGTCACGAAGACGAGACCTGATCTATCTTATCACCTTTAAAAATTCCAATCACACTACTTTTATCCAGTTTCTATCACAACTGTATCAATTAATATTCTCACAAATTATTTGCCATCAACAAAAAGCAGGCTGATGATATCTCGGTGATTTTCGCGATCTTTCCTTCAGTTTCTTTTTCATTTGAGCAACGGCATTATTGCGCCTGATAAATAAGCTTTTCCTAAAAGAAAATTAAAAAGACATTAAAATCATAATATATCATAACTGCCATTTTTGCTTCCATTTGGGAGTTTTTACCTTTTTTCACCTTCAATAACCTTTCCTCCGTACTTTCATTGTTCTCTACTTACCCTCTTCATTATCAAACATTCTTTAGGCACACGATGTTCTCTTTTAATGATATTCTGGCCCTATTACGTTTCTATCTTCACTCTGAATCTTTAGGTTCTTTTCGTGATGTCATTCGTATTATAAATGTAGGTATACATATCTTTATTAATAAAATAGCACTAATCAAGCTTCGTAGCAATTGTGTATAAAACAAAATATCAATTAAATTTGCCTTTTTTACATATCTAATTGACATGTTGAAATGTTCCGCATTGTCGAGTCCTTCAAATGTTTTTTATAAAAGAATAATTGGATCTTTATATCCATATTTGTATTCACGTTTGACCTTTTTATTGTAGTTTGGAATCTTCATGCGTTCGAGCTTAAAATGATGAATGGCTACTTTATCCTGTTGTTTGCTTTAATCCGGTTTATAGTAGGTGGTATTCTAGTAGCACACTTTAAATGTATACATATATCTCATTGTTACTTTTGACGCTTATATTAAGCGTAGGTAAATTTTTTTTACATGTACGATTTCACTAAAGAAATTTCCAATTGCTCTGATAGAGAAGGTCGTAGGCTTCATTCTAGTCAATTAATAGTAATTTTTAAGCAATCAATTGTAAAAAATTATACCGAACAGATCAATGTGCTGATATTTTATAATCGGGGCATCATATATGTAGAAATAAGATAGAGCAGTTTATTATTTATTAAATGATTTAAAAGCGTATGTGCACACAAACATTTTACAAATTAGTTTAATCATAAGCAACAGATGAGCGCCTTGTACAAAGATAGTGTTATATCCACTGAGGAATTTTGATCTGCGATTAATTAAAACATATCGAATCGTAATTAATTTTGTGATTGTTATCAATATATAACATAATTACATAATTTGAAGTACACATTGAATTTATATTTCTGAGTACGTAGGTACAAGTATGAACAATACACATAGGTAGATGTTTCTGGAAGCGACGATAGTGCTTGTGTCTGGAATATTTTGGTTAAAAAATTCTAAAGTCACATACACACAATGATAATTGATGATAATTGATTGATGGATATTCAATATAGACAATTTCAAAGTAGGATCTATACTCAGCAGAAGCAAAGCGAATGGAAAAGAATATCGCATATAGATTCTCATTAAATGCGTATTATTGTAAACGATGATACATTTAAAGTGTCTTTATAATTTACGGTCCGGGGCGTTTGGGTTATTTGTAAAGATTAGAATATATTTAATCAAAGTTAAGCCTACTGAAGATTAATTCCGAGCTTAAGACGTTTACAAGAGTAAATGCAGCTTTAAGTATATATCATCCGTATGTTTCTAATCATGAAGTAGGTAGGTCGAGTGC
Organism: Microceris scylla; assembly: GCA_018245595.1. Classification (NCBI taxonomy): domain Eukaryota; kingdom Metazoa; phylum Arthropoda; class Insecta; order Lepidoptera; family Hesperiidae; genus Microceris; species Microceris scylla. The sequence continues at coordinate 6,021 of DWDT01003065.1, read as the reverse complement.
AGAAGATGCAATTACGAGTATTACGTACTTTATTGAAGATAATTAAAGAAATCTCCTTTCTATAGTCTCTCGACTACAAGGGAAGTTGCACGTAACACTTTGTGACATTTACGATAGTGTCGAGTTACCAAATATTTGCGTGAAACCGTCACCTAGAGATTGATGAGCTTCTGTGATTTATGTATGTAGGGCAATCGGCATCTTCCGATAATTGACTTAGCGCGGTCGGAATTTATGGTCGCTTTGCTACTCGTACCACTGCCTCCCATACCGTACATTTAAGTGTACATGTGTTTATAAATACATATAAATTAAACTGAGCAGCCCAGGTGTTCATGCTCGTAAATTATCATACGTATTATTAACATTACCATATATACAAAGTGGCTGAGAGTCCAGCAATGGACGATTACGGGCTGATGATGATGATGGTGATGATTATTATTATTAGTATTTTCTTTTCATAAGAATCCCATTCTTCACTCCATCATCGTTTGGGAGTACACTGCTAAGCTCTCTTCTAATCGGTGTCTCTCCACTCGGTTTTAAGAGTTAAGAATCTAGAGTTAAGTTTAGATTTAAGCATCTTGTTATCTTTTTCAGACCAGCTCATTTCCGTTTTAGTTTGCAACTAATTAAGTGTATTCATAGTGTTGGTTTCAGAAAGCGTAAGTACCTAATTCGGATAGGCCTTGATAAAATTCGAAATGCATTTAGAATATAAATACCTGAAACGAAACGTAACCGCCACACGACCTTCACATTTTGCTACATTTTAGTAACTGAGAATCTCTTTGTACGGTACTCTTTGATGTAAATAATGTTACCTCTCTGTTTGACTAATGTTACTGATATAGACTCTCATCCTATCAACAGCTACAAACTGCGATCGATTTCAATATGTAATGCCTCCATTAATTTGTAGGTAACGTACAACATATTCTAGTGTAACTTGAAATCCAATGATTCGTCTTCAATTGTTTGAAGTGTAATATGTATACGACACGACGGATAGTACTTTAACACGTTAAGTATTGATTGTAACAATTATCTACTTCATTGTAATTTATGACGTCTGAATTCGCTCAGTATAGAGCTCAGTTCATTTCATTTAGTCAATTTTATGCTCATCCGGCTCAAACTGCGTATCAATTGGAGTCACACTCTAACTGTATGAATGTGAGAATCACCTTGAATAAAAACCTGTCTCACCATAAGCAAATTTTTTTGATTCTTGACGAGCTGCAAAGGTCTTTTGTTCCGTGTGAAAACGTATTCGATTTTCACCATACGTGATATGTAAGATTCAGGACAATTGTTGACAAGTTCAGCCGGGTATAGTATTGATTGTTAACTAGTAAATATATTTATCATCATCATCATTATCGGCCTACTCCCGTTCAATGCTGGACATAGGGCTCTCCAATGGCACGCCACTTCGATCTTCAGCTCTTCGCATCCAACCGTTGCCAGCCACCAGTGACCAGCCCACTGCCACTTCAGCTTGCTAATCCTTTGGACTATATCGACCACTTTGGTTCTCTAGCGCATCGCCTCATTTCTGATGCGATCCTTCAGAGAGACGCCGAGCATAGCCCTTTCCGTAGTTCGCTGAGCGACCTTAAATTGGTGAGTCAGTCGCACCGTGAGTGTCCACACCTCAGCTCCGTATGTCACAACTGGTAGGACGCACTCATTAAAGACTTTCGTCTTTAGGCTTTGCGGTAGCGGTGACGAAAAGACTCGACGAAGTTTCCTATATGCTGCCCAGCCAAGCTGTATTCTTCTGCAGGCTTCCCTCTTAAAGTTTCTTCTACCAAACTGCAAGATAATTTATATATTTATGTAATATGTAGTTTTATTTGCTTGTGGTAACAGTATCTAATAAGGGGTATCCCTTTATCGTTTGTCTGTTACAAGAAAATATTAAGTAAGTATATTTAACTATAATCATTCTAGTCCCGTTAGTACTCGTATTACAATAGTAACTTTATCCGCGAATAAGACAATCAAGCACACAAACACCATAAAGTTTAATGAACTTCGAGAAATAATTATTGAAGACATCAATAGATTGTTAGTACTCATAATATATGGGTAGTTGTGTTGTATGGCTTGTAAATGCACTATAATATACTAATTTCATATTGTGAACGTACAATACGAAATTAGCGTACTATAGTGCATAATTTATGTTCACAGACGCTTACGCTTCGTAGCCGTGTTACTTACTGTCAGTGTCTGTTTACTTAGAAGTTAAAGTTGTATTATTATTCTGTATAAAGAGTGTGATGAATATGGAGGAAACTTATCAAGCCCGTAAGGATAGACATATTTAGAAGTCTGTTAGTGTTTTGTCATTTAATAATCTTTACGTATTAGATGGAATAATATAAGCTAAGTGTTAATATTTCTGTTATGACATACATTGGGCGTGCTAATAAGCATGGTTTTAACTAAGAACATGTAATATCCTCGATGTATAGTGTTCACAGGATTCAATGTGAGCAGTGTTACTGAAACGCAGCGGAATCAACTTTTTAGATGAAGTAAGCGTGATATAACTGTCCGTGCGTATGTATATGCGTCGTTTATGTTCGTAATAATACTTACTGAATATTTAACGAGGTGTATCGTGTACTAGTTTACCGTTGTTTGCCTTTTTGTGCTGACCTCCGCCGAAAAGATGATGTACAGGGTTATGCATTACCGGAATGTACTTAGTCGTGTAAATGGCTGTTGTGGACTAAATATTTTTATATATGTATAAGTATATTAACAATGTATGTGTAATATTTATTAAATTTTAATATTTAAACAAGCTGAGCTGGACTGAACTGAATGGAATCGACGTTATTCTTTATGTTAGTATTTTGGTTCCTAATAAAGAGCTGATTAAATTATTAAAGAAATAAGACATGTCTGAATGTTCTCGACGTGAATAGCACCAAAAGTAACCCTTACTTTGTCAGGTGCGTTGTAGCGCCGGGATGGCACCGAATAGGTTAAGTAATGCTGTTGTATCCATTATTAATCATCATTTAATGAATGTCGTGGGAACATTGTGAAAAGCGTTCATATATCATTTTGAAATGGCCGCCAGACAGCTTAATTTTGTTCATAACTCGATGTATAAGATGACTTGTGCAGCACTTGGTAACCGCGGCGACCATTGGTAACTGTGTCTCACTGGACGAAATGTTTCATTCACGAAGTCATACAAAGTGTGATTCTTGTTTTAAAACTAGCGTGAATGGATCGAAGTCTCGCTCATCTGTCTCCTTGGGGAGGAGAATTTTATGTGTTTTACATACTGTAATCACACAATTACTCATACTGAATCAATAAAAATTAAAAGGATTTTTTGGAAATCTTTACAAATGTGCGTTTGTGAAAGACATTTCAAATTAATTAACATATGTTACCGCGCTACGCCAGCAGACACAATACGTGAGGTGAGAAATAAAACTTGTTATAAGATTGAATCTACAACCATGCATTTATTTACATATTTAGGCGAAACTTAACCCTAATTGTAACAATTGGCCTATCCATTACATAATTTCTTGTAACAAAGACATAAAAAAAAATTACATGAGTTAATGTATTGTACTTTATTACATGACTTGACTTCATTATTACATCAGAAGTTCATGACTATCTTCTACGTGAATTCGAAGTGTAATCAGTTCTTTGTGAGTTTTCCCATATCCGTTGCAAACGACATTTAGGAGACGTACGAATGTGAAGCTAAATGGGATCCATGATTAAAATCTTTTATTCTTGTACGGGACCACCTGCGGTTGAACGTTGCTGGCTGCTGACGCGGGAAGTGTTTTCAGGAAGTTGAGAGCCTTTTCAATCGCTGCTGGGATCGGTGGAGGCGTTGGCAGATGGTCACCCTAAAAATAAAGGATAAACCAATTAGAAGAAGCAGAAGAGTGTAGTACACTTCCACATTTCACCAGTTACGCTTATGTAAATAGGTGGTGAACCTATTGCCATGCACCGGGCACAGACTCAGACTCCGAGTCACCACTAAACATTCTAAGTTAGAAAAATCCAGGTTAATTTTTGAACCCGTTTAAAGGTTAGAAAAACGTCGGTAAACAATAAGTTGTGTAACAATAGAAAATGTAAAAAGGATAAATACAAAATAAGAAGGAAACAATTTTCATGGCTTGAATAATTTCTAAAACGTATCGAATAATGTCCCGAGACACACTTTGACACACGCAATACGTCCTAGCTCTTCGGAATACTATGAGTATAGAAGATTATGCTTTATTATATAACGTGCATTGTATTGCATGTTCAAGTAATCGACAATATTAACTGATGGCCGCACGCTGTAACCAGTCGCAAAGGTCAAGTATTACTGCACATACCCGTGATACTATCGTAATCAGGTTCCACAATCAAACATTTTTGTTAATACACGAGAACAATCTAACGCGACAGGTTTTCTATTGTTTCATATAGAGACAAACTATACGAACAGAACTTGTTTACTGCGACCTGATATCCAATGGCCACTGCAGCCCACGCACATCCATAATTGGGTTTAAAGTTATCTATATGCGCAAGAATGTGCTCTTGAAAATTAAGTAATCTCCACCAGTCAAAACAATCCTCTCTCTCTTTTATAACATTTAAGCATATTTAATATATGAAAAAGTAAGTCATAGTTAGCATCCCCTTGACTCAGCGGCTCGCGATGCTACTAAAACACCATTTGGATGTCATCATAGTTTTCAAAACGATTACCTATCTTTCCGCTGTTGGATACATGTCTCGTTACAGAATTAGAAGGGTTAAGAATGGTCGTAATCCTTTGGAGTCTACTACGCTGGCCAACTGTGCTTTGGCAGACTTCACTAGCATTAGGTAACGTTATGCAAAACTGTTAAGTGTGCAGGTTTCCTTACGACCTTTTTCTTCACAGTTACAGCGTCTTATCACTGTCGTACTTATCTTTAAAACACATAGTTGTTGTAACAGGTGCATAGCGAGATTTAAACCCAGGACCTCCAGAGTAGGAAGTTGAGATCGAAGACGTCTGAAGGCGAAAGTTATCATTGTTATATCTGTCATACCTTTACTTTAAATCTGATTAATGAAGAGATTGGTCTGTCTCCTGGTGTGTCCCTATGAAATCCCTATATCGTTATGAGATCCGCATTATGAATCTATCGGACGGTCTTGTACATATTTGCGTCCTGAATTAACATGTTTCCACTAGAAATGCTGAGTAAAACTCTCAAAAAATCTTATTAAGAGAAATTCTGTTGAGAATTATTTATTGATATCACAAGTACCTATAATGTTTTGTACGACTATACGAGTAGGCCTGCGGACAGTGTAGTTTAGTACGTTGTTAATTTAAAACGATCATTATTACATAGTTAATATCTATTGTTTCTGAGATTTAAATAAAATCCGTTAATTAATATTGACCTCTAAACTCAGATATGTTCATAATTGCTTATATTTATTGCCTTATTTGGTGGGTATGAATAAGAAATTTAAAATTTGTGATCGTGATGGTATTCTTTGGAATATTTTTGCAGTATTTTAAATAACGGAAATTAATATTTATGTCTAATCATCATCATCAGCTTATCACAGTCCACAATTGAATTTAGCGCTACCCCAATGAGTGTCATCGCGCCCTGTACTCGGCTTGTCGCAACCAGTTCCGTCTACAGCCTTTCGCAGTTTTTGATGTTAATATTCAATTTATATAAATCTTTTTTTAATCAAGTGCAAGATATTAAGGAAAGGTATTTAACGAATACTGTCAATATGTGGTAGACTAAATATAAGTACCTTCATTAGTATAAGAAATTTGATATACTTTAATAAGATTTTGCAATTTGTCTCCGTTAAGTTGGAAATCTATATTTATTCTATCCATTCTAATAATAAATATGTAACGGATCGGTGTCTGTGCATACAATATATTTTTGAAAAACTACTTTTAGAGATATTTATTAACCCAATAGGAGCAAAAACAATGAT
>DWDT01003064.1:0-12814 GCA_018245595.1 Microceris scylla | reverse complement strand
GCTATGCTAGGCCTATGTCTTGCTATATGTGTTCACATATTTTAAAGTCATAAGAAAGAGATATATACATAGCTAGTTGTGTGGTCACTCGGGTGTTACTACAGAAAATAATATATTGTCATATACCATCATATATCTTGCCATATTATAAGTAGGTATGTTATAGATTCGTCTGTGACGACCGTTGAATAAGGTTTCGAAACACTTTTATCATTGAAGTACAATGTAACAGCTAAAGTATAATTAGAACCATTCACATGGAAAACCTGAAAGAAGGTAGCCGAGCACAGAGAATAAATAAGTGTTGAGGAATAAAATAAGTTTCGCGGTACGCTATTGTGCGGAGGGCGGTCGCTAGTCCAAACAGTATTCCATTGTGTCTGCCATTACCTAGCCCTCTTTCGTCTTTTGTATTCGCCTCTTCTATTGAAGTGAGACCTTCCCAATGACGCTTTATGGCCGCTTTGAAGTATGCAAGATATGGAAGTAAGTACTCGTGTCCTTGTGTAGCTATAATAAGGTTTACTGCGTCATTTAATTATAAGCTTTCGAAATGTGAGTGTGTTATATATTGTGATCGATTTTCGGAATTCCTATCTATTAGTACCTACTGCTTACAGTTACATACTTAGCAATGTTAATTAAAATGCAATAAATATTAAGTCTTGTACGTTTTATATATTTTTTCCATTTGCAATGTGTACTATATACGAGAATTAAAAATATTGGTTTTTACCTTTCATTTAATTATTATCAGGCTTGATCTTGATTTTTAGGTCAATACAGATTACAGTCAGACAGATACAGATTTTAGGTCAATATAAGACATTTACAATATATTAGGATGTTCAAATGTCGCAAAAGAAGGTCGAGTTGAGCGGTCTTTTAATAAATAAAAAAAAAAAAAAAAAAAAAAAATATACTTTATTTCATTTCAAAAAGTAGTAACAAACAAGTGGCAAGGGCCCCTGTACTGGGTTGAAAGAACCTGTATTACTGGGTACCCCGCTCCTTCACACAGATAATAGAACAAATTGAAATGTGAATAAGGCTATTACAATAAGGAAGACTATTACTAAATTATAACAGCAGTAAATATATGTTAAGTTTAAACAATGAACAATAAGGTATGCTGAAATTATATATATGAATTATGGTCATTGTGTGTTGTGTGTTGTGTGTGTGTGTGAGTGTGTGTGTGTTGTGCGTGTGTGTGTTGTGTGTGTGTGTGCGTGTGAGTGTGTTGTGTGTGCGCGCGTGTGTGTGCGTGTGTGTGTGTATGTGTGAGTGTTTTGTTCATCAGTGTAATAACTAGAGGATAAGTTGTTCTGTTTCTTCATAATTACACACGCGAGGTACTACTTTTGATAGGCTGTATATAAAATATACATACATATATGTCCGACCATATATGCTTTTACAGGCTTTACATTCCCAACTTTGAAAATAACGAGCTTCGAAAATTTTCAAAAATTACCCTTGAATGCTCCGATGTGTCATACAAAAACACTGAGTCCTCCATTTTACAACGTTACGTATGGTTTATTCCGAAATGTAGAGAAATATATGTACTGGCTGACCGCGCCGCGGTATGCAGTTAGCTGTTGCACGTGCAGCGCGCCTTCAACCTGCGGTCAGTAATTAACCGGAGGTAGTAAATAACCCCGTTTTGACCTCCGTGTTTAAGCTAAGACACCGTAGCTAAATCAATTAATATCCTGCCCATGTATTAATGTCGGCCCCATTTTACGGTTGGCACTCAATTTCTACAATTAATGTAGAGATGCTAGAGTCATATACATATAATCAATTCTAATATATTTATTAATCAAACAAAAACATATGTATGTTTGTTATCTTAATTGTCCACTGGATTTCTTTTCATGGACCTACTATAGTTTTTTTTTCTGTAAACGCTAGCATAAGAGCTTTTAACTTAATCATGGTTATTACATATTCTATTTTACAAAAATTCACATAAGCCTTGTTGAGATGATTGCCTCTAGTATAGGTACACGTGTTCCCTCAACTGGACTCTTCAGCCCAAACACGAACGTCTAATAACAAATGCTTTATAGAGATAGGTGTGCCGGTGGTACAGCCGCGGGCGAACCGTCTGCGAGCTCTACCACCTGTACGCGGTGGATTACATTCGTACATTAGTTATTATATTTACACAAATACATGCACTTATCAAAATACATCAAAACTGCTAAACATGAAAGTGTATGATTCGCGATCAAAACAAATATTTATTGACTAACAGAGAAAATTTGTCCATTATTATCCCTATTCCAGTTTAATATATAAACGAAATATAAAAAAAAAATGTAGAGAGCTTCAATCAAGAAATGGATATACAAGTTACATAACATAGCGACAAAAGCATTTTTATACCATTATAGCTAAGTGTTGCATAATTGACACATAGCATTAAATGACTTATAGTATCTCAATAGGATTAGATCGATCAGAGCTGATAACTTGCCCCAAATACCCCATTGTTCTCAGCACACTACCACTGATTTCAATTGATGTTTATATTAATAGCTCTTTAAGAAGATTGTTTAGCACTGTACACGGACCGTAAAGCAAGTTGTGACTCGCATTGTAACAGTAGCTATTGACATGACTACAAAATCATTATCTCTAAAGAAATCGCAATTACATTAATCTCCGGCCAACTAATTACCTTCTATAAAAGATATCGCAATGCCGACATTCTTAGAAACCGTCCATTATCCCAATAATCTCGTGTAAGGTTTTAATACCTATATAATGGTTGCATTGCTCAAACATTGTTGGCGTTGTGTTATCCGACCAGCGTTAAGTGGCCTATTGAAATGCTCTCTAGCGGAAGTACCGCAGTGAAAAGTTGGAGGTCAATTTAGCTAGGCGATTACAATGCGCGAACATCTCGGACTGGGCGGTTTGGATTCGAGTTCATTCGGACGTGTTCGGCGCCGTTCGGGTGGCTTGACCCCGCCTACTTGCGCGCGCGGTCCTCTCCGTCCCGGTCGCTCCCGTGTTTTAGAATCAGTCTGTCCCATGCAACCGCGGCATGCGCACGCCACACCCACAGCTCGGTGTTAGGTTATTTTCCAATTATGTGGGAGCTTTTTGCGCTTATCGATGCCCACGATGATAAGCTTTCTATTTTAATAGCAAAATTGGTGTTATAAACTGAATTGATAGAGCTGCAGCAACAAATGATTTACACGTGCGTAAGTGTAGAGCTATTTTGCATTAACTGGAACTGGTTTGATCATTATATAAAAGAGAGTTTTTAAAATTCACTGAACTATATTAAATGATGTAACGTTTTATTCTCATAATGAATCAATATACTGATCTGTTATTAACCCAAAAATATCACTAGTTCATAAAAGCGGCCTGAAGTAATTCATTCATGCCCGTGCAGTTTATTATGAATATGACAAACTAACAATCATTATAACATTAACAACAAAATATCCTCCGAAAATACTCTACATAAAAATGGTACCCATACACGTATATATATGACTAATTGTACGTACCTTTAATAATAGTTAATATTAACGATTACATTTGAAAAAACTCATACTATGTAGGTTATCCAGAACATAGTAGAGTTTGAAACTATAGATCTCAGAAAACTGATAAAACTATTCTATATTTATTCTCAAGACTTTAAGTATAATCTTGAACACAAACCTTTTACCAAATAATAATATTTTTGATGCGATTCCAAGCAAAATTAAATACTTTCGTACGTTGAAATTCGGAAGTAAGTTTTAACAAAGTTATGTATCTTCTATTGGAAATACTTAGAGCGTGCTCTATATTTTTCAGATTATTAAATTATAGGTTGAAATAGCTAACAATGAAATGAAGGACAATCTAATTTAATTTATATTTATTATTTAATGTATGTTTATCTTAACATTTTGATATAGACGACGTGTGTATGTATATAGTTTAAATTCGCTAGTTTTGAAGTAAAGATAATTAAATATAATGGAGATAAAACTCAACATAGGTGTATAAGACTATAAATTCGATTTACCTAAACAAAAATTTCGTTTAACATGTCAAACAAAAAGCTATAAAGGCATACTTAATAAGTGCTAGCCAATCCTGGGTTACTCACATGTAATATATGTACATATAGGTGTATTTGTACATACATGTACTAGCTGACCCGGTGAACTTCGTACCGCCTAACAATCTATTGCTCTGCCCTCGCATTTTAAATCTCTGATATCTGTTAAAATATTCATTTTAATGATACCCTGTAAAGGGCCATTTTGATCTACATTACATACACAACGTAACTAAGGTATTTCATTGCATGAGAAATAATAATTATTAATAATAATTCAGATATTAATATAACATAGGTATGCACATAGCTCTCCTCATTACCATATATGTAGATATAATATCGAGGGATAGAAACATACCAGAGACATAAAATTCAAGAAAGAGTTTCAGATTTAGCTGGTCAATATCTGATTAAACACTTTTATGCAAGTATTAATTTTTCATCGAGTAGGTACCTACCTAAAATACTGTTATAGTACAAACGAACTCGCCCATGGAATGTGAACCAGCGTGATATGGAGCGTCTCTGTACGTGAACAATTACTTCTCTACACTAATATCAGTAGCGACCATATCTTGATGGAACACGCTGACACCGGCACTACGAAGTAAAAGTTAGAAAGCGCTCATACAATCGACCGAAAAGACAACAAAAAAACTTTATACATTCAAGCTATACCGTGACCTCTACCTCCTACTTTATTTATTTACTAAAAAGTATCACGCCTGTATTTCCCGAAGAGATATCCAGTACACTCCCACGATTCACTTTTAATGTTACGTCCCACAATGGAATAGAGGATGAACCTTGCTTTACATCCCGGCAGAAATCCAGACTCTGAGTTTCTACTAGAAATTTCAAGTTAGAAGAACTCCACAACTACCCGACCCGAGTTTGATCCCGGGAGTTCTCGATCAGCAGTGTCCTTAAACTACTCGACCAACGAGGAAGTCAGTTAAATATAATTTAATTAATTTATTAATGACATAGGAGACCAGGAATGACGACCGTCCACAATACAATTAGAGAACCTGCGCACTGCCGCTAACCGTCAGCTGTGAATATAAGCCAGAGCGTCCATGCTTTGAGTTAATAGCAATCTTTATAATGTAATGCGGGCGTCCGCAGTGATGCTATCGCCGTAATGATTATCGATGTCGATAGTTATTAATTTAATTGCAGCGAGCGCGTAACGTACACTGTTATTACATATGCTCTCGTGGTTTTTACGAAATTTCACTGCAATTGTTCCTCCGCTTTCATTTTTAACTATTATGGTTTTTATTTCAATACTTTCGAAGGTACGGATTAATGAGAGTATTGATTTAGTATAGAGCAAACGTAAGTATAGGAATGTACTTTAAATCATAACTCGCTTTCTCGCTTCGAATTGATACAAATATATTTATTAACAATTAAAACCTATTTACGATTTGTGTGGAATCCCGACCGCACTTGGAGGTCGTGAAAACGGCGTCGGTTACGAACGGCCCGGCCGCCGCCCACCGATTGCACCTGCAACAATAAACGAGGCGCTATAACTCCACTAGTGCGGGCCAATGTAATTTATCGAGTGGCGCATCACTAGCCGGGAGCAAAGGTTCCACAGAGGGCGCAAGCATCAATTTGCACGCGGTAGCCGCCGCGGGCGCCGCGCCGCCCCTGTCATTAGCCCCCGCGCCCACTCCCCGACCCCCAGGGGAACATACTTTAACCTTTTTTGCTCCCCTACAACCTGTTCGCGGGATGTGGCTGCTGTGGCTACACGGGCGCAATTTAAACATCGGTTCATGGCCACGGGCGATACGCAGTATCTGTAACCTGTTAACTATACAGCCTACGTAAATGCCACGTTGCTCGGACGTATTTAAACTTATCGCTCGCGGTCCTCACCGCTGTTGTGCCCTGGACATAGAAATGCCTCGAGATAATATTTGAACGACAGAGAATTTTATTCACCAAAACCAAAACATAATATTCACTTTTCAGTCTGTCGAGTCTCACGAAACGATAGAAAAAATTTAAGCCGCCCTTGTTTTAGATAGATAGATAGAGTCTCTACATAGATAGAGTCTTAGATTATTTAATAACTTCACATCGATAAAAGTCATCTTTAATTAATACATAGAACGCGTCAAGCACCTACCTAGTGGCCGCGTTGATTTATTTACGTTGTTGATTGGATTTGAAATTATATCCCGCCTCTTTGCAATATACGTACCGCGACCATTCGTACCTTGTAAACGGTTTATCGTGACTTATAACAGAATAAACTTCAAATTGTTAACAATGACTCAAAACAATAGTATTATTTTGTTCTAGACGCTGAACAATACATATTATACAGTTGTATACACTGTTAAAACTAGGCTACAAATAGTTTAAGCTTTCGTCTTTTTGTATGTCGAACTCAACTTCACAAAGGCGCTTATTATTCGAAGATCTTGACAGCAACAAAAAACCTGTGAGCTTTGGGGCCTCTAATTTCGATGTCCAATTAAACAATTTTCTCCAATATCATTCCGTTTCTTCGGCCGAAGCTCGGGTCACTTCTGACCCCGAGGCATCGGCATTAGAGTCCCGAAACGATTTCACATCTCCGTAACCCCTATTAAACTTAAACATGCCCCCAAACCACATCGTCGAAGGTTACTCGGGTCAGTCCGACCCTTTGTTCCACTTTAATTCCGACCAACCTCGGAGCGATTGAATTTTCTCGCAACGGCCTAAGTGGAGCGGCTATCGATTTGCATAAAAATAAATTCGCTAGATGGGAGAGCACTAACAGCTATCTAAAGGAGCAAAATGAGTGCCGCAAATTGACCTGTCCTTCAACGCGAACGGCGGGCGCCGCGGACCTGTCGCTGCCGCTAAATAATTCCGTTCCCATGAGCTAGCTACTAGCTATCTCACTTTAATTATTCATAGACTTTTTTATACGCCATCACTTTTTACCGCTCGGCGGCTGCCCGCTTATTTCTCGGAGCTATATAAAATTAAAAAATAAAATAATCGACTGCTGGCGCAATTTAAAAAAGGAATACGTCGGATGACACGGATCGAACTCCGGGCAAATGTCGCGCGGTAAAAAGTGGTCAAGCGTGAAGGTGGGGGGCTGGAGGGGGGATGGCAGGAGGGGGGTTCAGGACGTCACGTAGGCGGCGCGCTTTTTGTCAACGTTCCCGCCGAGATGACAGGTCGCTGGACGCTGCCGCGACCCGCGCGCCGCGAATCGTCTTGATACTAGCGACTTACATACCATCTTTTGTTCGAAACGCTTTTTATCTCTTGTATTGTCACGTCTTCGAATAAAGGCAGTAGTGGGGATTTAATTACGCGAATAAATTGTTACTCTATACTTAAATGGAATTTTATAATATTATGTTTTACAAGAATTATAAACGAATCTATAAATTGTGGCAATTATATAATTACTTCTTAACACTTACCTTTTATGTTTGTCCCAAGAAGCTGTCGGTTTAGTTTATAAAACCTACAATAAAAAAACTAGGATAATTTTAAAAAATTATTATGTTCTTTTTTTTTCAAACTATCCTGCAAGTTATTTCTAATCGTCTATTGTGACGACCGATACAGACGTAAATTTATTTTAAAACTGAGCCAGATAGATAATTTGGCATTTTTATGTATTAATAATGTATTGAGTTATATGTATGTCTATTATACCGTATTACTATGCATATTATTTGACTTCAAAACTCGAAATGTTTAATATGCATACTAAATGTATTGAAACTTTGTACATATTAATAACGCAGAATAATTCAAAAATCTTTTTGAAAATATTTTAATTAATACTCGTAAATTATCTAAACGCATCGCGCGCGCTACCCGCTTGCGTGACACCGCAACAGGTGCACTCGCGCGCCGCCGGAGTGCCGATAAACTCTTGAAACTTTGAGAAGCTCTATACTTAGCCCGTGTTCATATACTTTATGATTTAATAAGATGCTCCACTGCAATCACGCACTTTGAGAATGCTCAAATTGATTATATATTCTGGTCTGGTAACATATACTAAATTTGTATTATGCTGATAAATCAAGACACTAAACCTTTATTATAATTTTTAACCCCACAGCAGACAAGACGCATTCCAGTCAAAAATATAACAGTATACATGATTGTCGACAGAACTTCCGCGAGCAAAGCATCGACGGGTCGGGCCTGCCGCTGCTGACGGAGGAGCACCTGACGGGCATGCTGCAGATGAAGCTGGGCCCCGCGCTGAAGCTGCGCGCGGTGGTGTCGCGGCGGCTGGAGCCGTGCGCGCTCTGCGCCGCGCCGCGCCTCAACGGCGCCGCGCTCAAGCCCGAGCCCCGCAGCAACACCACCAGCCCCAGTTAGGACCTCACCAACGCCCCCACTAATAGCTCTTTCACTGGTACCAACCCTATACACACATGGACAATGAGTTGCAAGGATGTGTTAAATGTATTTATAAATTTGTCTATAAAGTATTTTGTGTTTTCCACCTGTATTCTTCTGTTCATATGGTTGTTAGCATAGAGAATATGTAGAAACTTTTAAACGTAATAAAATAAATATCTACTATTACGCGTTCATGTAAGTTAAAGCGTGACGCAACTCGCATTGTCTGTGAAAACAAACATCTGAACGTCCGCCATTTAAAAAATACTACTTGTACCTGCAGAAGGCGTAATCGGTTACATTGTTTTGTTTTTTTTTTTTCAATTTATTCATACCAGTGACAATTACAGAGCGTGTTTTAATAGACAAAAATTATAAAATGGGAACCCATTTTTCAGTATACATTCAGCCAGTGACGTGTAACGATTATTTCATAGATAGAAAAATGTTCATTTTAAACTTACTAGTTAATGTACGTACCTTAACTAAACATAGTCATCGTATCCACATATAAGTCTTCCTGTTTGTAGATTTTGCATTTAGTTATTACTTAAGGCGCTTTAGAGTTACTTAGTGATTTAATGTTTTTCGTTTTTTTTTTGTAACTGTAAATACGTAGATGTAACTCGTTGCCGTCCAAATAATGATTGTAATGTCTAGGCAAGATGTACTTTGGCCGACGTAATAATATGTATTTTTGGTATGTTTTAATGTGTTACGGAGATGAAACTTCGGTGCTAAACGACCCTGATAGAACTTATTAAAATATATAAATAAATATTAAAGAGCTGTAGATTTTATTTGTATATAAATAGAGCCTTATTGTATAAAATACTTAAACATGTACGAGGCTACTACTGTCTACACATTAACATACAGGGTCACGATGTTGAAAATCTTTTGTATATAATTTTTATAAATGTATAGTTGCATAGATACATACTTACATACGTCTGTTTATAAATAGCATTTATTTACGCCACACCTGAAGAAAGCTCACAATGAAACCGTCACGGTCTGTGAAAACGTAGTTATACGTAGCTTAAACGTAATACTGTAATATACGGATAAGATTGACTTTGTATCTTCTAAATAAATAAAAATATATTGAATTATTCAATTATACATTGTATAATAATAAATATTATATTTCATATCTGGCCTATATACAATATACATTTTATATAACAAGTAATAAAACCGATCGAACTTTTACATTAAAATAATTATGCAATCACATAATATTTTTGTAAATCTGTTTTTATATATACACATATGTATATACCTACATATATATATACAATATTTTGTTTAGTTATGTTGTAGAGTTACGAGCATACGTAGGAGTACGATTTACCTGTGGTAATCTCCTTAATTGCCAAAATAGTATATTTGACACTACGCAGAGACAGATTCAGTTATGTAGAGTTACAGTTAGGTAGGACTACGCGGGCTACTGAAATAGCGCTGCCTTGATATGTCTCATATAATAAGCAGCTGTTTAAAATCAGTGAAAAAAAGAATATACGAATAAATGATTTAAATTGAGAGCATATAAAATAAAAAAATAAATAAAAAAATTTTGGTTCCATTTTCGATTTTACATTTCGAATAACATTGTTCCAGAGACAAACATGTGTATAATATATTACTTATATAGCTCGTGTAAATCTAGATCCAGAGCAGGTTCTGCTTTACGTACTGTGCCTAGTTTTGAAAAAAAATAATTCGCAGCATATTTCAAATAATAAAAAATCTCTTACAAAAGAAATTAATTCAAAATTGAGTTAAAACTCTTGTTTACAACGCTTCGTTATTTCAGTGGCCTGTATAATTACAATCAGTTTCCAGAATAGTCGCTACGCTAGATGTTGTGTAAATGTGCAATTACTGTGAACTATTCTCGGTATTGATTGTGAACAGTAATATAATGTCAATTGTAATCGATCTAAGGTGCTAGCTTCGGTGTTATTAATAATAATAATGTCGGTTATGTTGAATAGTAAAAACGTGCCTTCCTCCGGTCTTCCTTTGTCGAAAATAAAACATAAAATAATTTTTAATATTAATAATGTTAATAATAATATTGATGTTAATAATAATTCGTTTTTCAAAAGTATTACGGTTCTACGCTTTAAATCGGACGATAATGAAAAAAAAATAAATAATTGTTTAGTTATTAATAAGATAATTACGAATTTCTCTAAGTGATGTGTGTATTCTTGTAGGAATTATTAGATGATATGGATATCACAGCTTCTGTTACGACTAACGTTATTATAATTCGGACCAGTGACTTAATAATAGTTAAAATGAGAAGAGTATTTAATTTTAACAAGTTCACAATGTGTGGGAACAAAATGTATGTATTTGTGTTCGTTCTGAGAGAAATACCCGGTTTTATTGATACATTTGTATATGAATACGTGGTGTATATATATTCAGTCTGTTATTAAATAATTTTAAAATAATAATAATAATGAAAGAATCAATAGAACAGTGTCTCATAATAATATGAATTTGGTACGTCATTTGATAGAGGTAACTGATATGTAGCCGAAACAAACGTAACAAACCCACAATTTTTTGTATATGCACTTGCCAAATGACGTACCTTTTCAATATTGTATGAATCGAATTTCATATAAGCAACACCAAATGCACTGTCCTTAACATGATTTTATTCCGCGACATTTCCCTGAAGTTTTAATGAAAATCGTTCATACATTGATGATAATCTATAATTACCTAGTCTTAGTAAACAACGTATATAAATATACTAACAGTATATTACACGCGATTTCTGTAATAGTTAATACTATAATCGAAAAAACAATAGTACTTATATTATCGTTAGTGTATGAGCGTTTAGGCACGAATCACATCTAGCGGTTTTGACGCTTCGCTACGATCACAGTCATAAGCGACTTTGTTCTCATAAACATTTCAATATATCACAATATAAAGCTAAAACACATGTTTTTTTCGTAAATTAATAATTGTACCTAATTTTGTATTCATAACTGTCTTAGCAGAATACTAAATAAAGAAAAAAACACATGTTTTTGTGGTAAGTTAATAGTCGCGATTGTAAAACAGTCGGACCGCTGCATGCGATTCGGGCCTTAGTGTGTAGTGTAAAAGGATTTAGTCATCCGTCACTTCCTTGAGACATGTACCTAGTTGCTTAGTAAATGGTAGCTTTGTTTAGCGAACGCCGCGCACCGACGGCCCGCCTTAAGTATTTATGTGGATGGAATAAAAACGACGATGTATTTGATTTATTACATTCGTTTTATTGTATTATTCACTTGTATAAAACGTTTTATAAATAGAAAAATTATTTTAATAACATTTTCATTAAGTAAATAATTTTCCATTCGAATTTAACAAACATAATTATAAAATTATTAACTCTATTTAAACAAAGAATTCACAATTACAGAATAATTTACACATCTACATACAGTTGTAAATAGTATATACAACTTTAATCACACATACACGCAAACATTCATGCTACACGCACGTACTATATAAGAACAATATTTTAATAGTATAAATTAACCGTTTTACTTATCGTGATTTAGCTATTTAATTATAAACTCAAAAATTTTTATAATACTATTTCGGACCCATATGAGATCCTTTCGCATGAGCTGCCGCCGATCGCAGTGAGAATCTCATGGAGATTTAATCATGTACCTATGTCTCCCCCAAGTACATAAAAATTCACAAAACATGTAATAGTAAAAAATTTAAAATCATGTACCTAAGTCTCAACGAGGTACATAATAAATTCACAAGACGTATGTAATAGTAAAAATCTTAATATCCATTTTATTAAAAACTCCCTTTAATTTTATTTCAAAGTTTATCTTAATTAAAAAACAAATCAAACACTAACAGACAGAATCATTTATATACCTAACTACTATCTATTACTAACTACTCGTATATTTGTAATATCATTCTCCTACCACAAGCACTACTCTCGAAAAGAAAGAGCAACCACCTAAAAGGCGCTTGTATTATTAAGCATCGTTTTATAAACGCTCTACAATACATTTCTTTTACCTTAAATAAAACTTATACAATACAATATAATACAATAGAGTACAATATACAATATGATACATTACAATACAATATAATACGACATGCCTCATTGCGCACACTATTACAATACATTGAAATAAAATGGCGACTTGATCGCTATTTACGATATATTTTTTGGTTCAAATTGGATCATTTGACGTAACTTCACGCCTGTAATCCTCGAAGAGGTAGGCAGAGGAATGCAAAACACTCCCACGTTTCACCAGTTACGTTAAG
>DWDT01003063.1:0-12815 GCA_018245595.1 Microceris scylla | reverse complement strand
ATCGTCAGCCTTTAGATGTCCACTGCTGGACATAGGCCTCCCCTAATTGGCGCCACTCCTTCCGGTCCTGGGCCTTCAGAATTCAGCAGCGTTCGATACATATACATATATTATGTAGACATAGACATCACTGAACTCAAATATGTACGGCTCGTTCTATATAAGAAAGGTAACACGTAATTAGATGAACTTTTGTGTTTATTTTTTATTCCAAGTTAACATAAAACAAAACGTAAACATTCGTAGTTACTGTCGCTCATGAACGTCATCATTCAATCTCGGACAGAACTGTACATATAGAACTATTATCGTCAGAGAGTCCAATTAGAAATTGTCTGTTAATTGGACTACCAGTTCCTTAGTACTCACAGATATAATAGGAGTCTAAGAATAGGACTGAACCATATCTATTACACCAGTTAGTGTAAGCCAACAAACGTTCAGTTAATATTGGTTAGTATCAGTCCTATTTAAAATAGGTACGAACATGGTGCTAGTGCAAAATAAATTCGTGTGTTGTAGTGGAAACGTCAAACCGGAAATCACACCTTATAGGTTGCAATAAGTATAGTTTTAGTTTTAATAACAATTAAACAATCTACCAGTTTCTATGGTTTTGGATAACAATCACATAGTGTCATGCGCAAGGGCGAAAATTCAAAAAAGGTAAGGCTTTTTCTGCTAGCAGTAAGTAGTCTGCTTTTAGTTGAAGATGAATGATTCAGGTCAATTATAAAAATAATCATACAATACCCTTTGAGAATAGACACCATACATAAATACACAGCCCAGCGTGGCGCAAGCAGTGAACCCGCACTAATGCGACGACGAGCCACATTTCCTAAGCAGTGTGCCGACGCCTAATACACTTTATTGTACGCGGCGATACATATTATGGAAGCGGCACGATAAATCACGTGTGATGTATTGTTTTTAGTATTAGTATCGAAAGAAAGAAAACAATAGAAAAATAGTGCTGAATGCTTTGGTCTGATTCGTTATTCCGTCAGTAATATAAAGTTCTTAAGCTAATCTATTCATTAAAAGAAAAAGAGTAAGTAACATATCTGCATTACAACGAAAAGGGTCCGTAGTTAGTCTTTGCTATGGGCAGCTCCACACACTACCCAACACTACTGATTTTAATTGACAGCTACTTCTTGTATAGTTTGCCAGTGAGAAGAAAAATAATAATAAAATATTATTAAAACGTAAATCGGTGGTGGTACAAAAGGAAAAAGAAAACAAACTTTAGACAATTGAGATGTTTAATGACAGACAATGAATTACGATAACTATTGAGAAATAGAGGGGTGATTATCATGAATGACCGTTACCGAAAAGAATCACCACTCAAAATGAATAAAATCGATTTATATTACAAAAAAATTAAAACTGTAGCAGTCTTATTTTCAGTTTACATTTAACTTGGGCGTCTACAAGCAAAATAAAATGATTAAAAGGTCACAATCGTACCCTCATCGTTATATTCTCTTTTAATAGCAAATATTGTGTAAATATTGGTAACGATTTGGTATAAAAATGCGATTTTTATACCATAAATACCATATATGAATTACGATGACTTGTATTGTACACTTAAAGTAATATACTTAAAGTAATAGTTAATATAAAATAAAGTGAATAATGGACTCATTTTCCTACACAAACTTGTGTGTACCGTATACATATCATCTGTCCAAAATTTGACTGGCCGCTTTACCTTAGCGATACGACCGATTTTTCTGTGCCTGGTGTGTAATGTTGCTTTTCTATGGTAATCGCTGTCTTACCTCATACAAAATAAAGGATAGTGTATTGTATAAACATTTTTATATATGCTTGTGTACTTACACCAATGTCTAGGATAAATTTCCTTTAAGTGCCTGTCCAATCAGTTGCATAATGCTACTGTACGTTGTATAAGTTATAATATATTGAAAATAACACGCGCTAATACCATACTCTTATATAAAATCATTGAATAACGCTGTTAGAGCTTAAGGAAAACGCTTGTTTCATTGTTTTCCTCGTGGCAAATTAAGTCAGAGCTATAACCAAGTGTTATTTCCTACTTAACTTTTACTCGGCAATAAATTTTATACCGCAAGGAGATATACTTGCATAAAAACAAAGCATAATAACCGCACATCGTTTCCAGCTGCACTAATTCCGTGCCCAAGTGACTTTTCCCCCAATTTACCGTTGCCGATCAATTTTCGTCCTTATGCCGTTGGTATTAAGAGCGAAATATTTAGCCGCGTGTTGATGAGCATGTGAATTTATCTCTTCGTCTAAGCGTGTTCGAGTAGTTTCGGATTCAATCAATGTGTGCTCGATTACGCTGCGGGTAATGGACTATACGAATTCCTTATATCTTTCGCTAATGTTTCCCAGCATTGATCTTTTAATATCATATTTTTGTGACGTTCAAATGGTGTGCCAAGTTAAGTGTTTAACGTTTATATCGTTGTAATTCCATTTTCGTTTTTAAAAAAGCTTATTAATTGATACTATATCGTCAAAAAAAGCAGTGATGGCCGAGTGGCTAAAAATTCAGTCTCTCATTACGGGGGTGCTGGGTTCAAATCAATGTCGCGTACCTTTTTGCATACGTGTGTTTTAAAATTTAAATTTAAATATCACGTGCTAACGGTGACTGCACGTCTTAGAATTTCAAAAAAATTTTCTAAAATATGTGAAGTCTGCTAACCTGCACTTGGCTAGTGTGGCAGACTATGGCCTTAACCCTCTAATTACAAGAGGATACCAATGTTCTTAAAGTAGAATGACAAATGGATCGATTATTATAATATCTTCTAACTAATTTATATACATATGTAACCAGATTTTGTAAATATGTTTATATCTATCTACGTATATCGTTAGTCATTCGTTGTCTCTGTACTCTAATAATGCCAATATAACTAGGTACTGTATGTGAATCATATATAGTAGGTACATATCAGTCTATTACAAAATTCATTAACTGCCAACTTGTAGCAGCTAGTCGGTAACTGCACTGAATTTTCGTAACGAAACATTAAAATTTTTGTTATTTTTGCAAGAATTATTACTCATCAAAAAATTTGTTCGTGATCTTAACAATGAAAGTTTTAGTCAGTTACAATAGTCAATTGTAATTGTAAGACTAGAATTTAGTATTAATTGGAACAAGATATATGTGTGTTATTATACGTCAGTCTAATTGCTATACATAATGAACATTGAGTTAGTATTTGTCTTTGTCAAAGTTTCTTCCCAACGCGCTGCTACTCTCGAGACCCGAGATGTTCGCTTCTAGTATACCTATATGAGCGAATGGTTTCGATACTCTACAGACAAGCACAAACTCCTAGTAATTGTTGTTACACGATTGTCGTACATAGGTGTATCGGTGACACTATTATGGTCTAATTGAATGCATGTTCTAATTATCCTGAAAATTGTGGGACATCGCATTTCCAGAAATCGTTCGGTTTTCTCGCTGAATACAAAGCAAATACACATAAAACAAAATTTTTGCTTTATTACCTTTTGTATTGTCCATTTTATTTGGCATTCGCACCGGTAAGCATAACCACAGAATGAAATATCTCCTATTTCACGGGTTATTATTGTTAGCGATACTAAAATGCGCTGTTTTGTTCTAGTCATTTCGCATCGAAATCAATAATATATTCTGCGAGACAACAAACTGATAGAATCGAGGTCCCCAGGGTAACCATCACATAATAGATATAACTATGTATACTTAAACCAAAGATGAATACGGAACCCCGGTAATGCTTTTGACGTGACATATTTTTTATTCAGCGTGTTCCCGCTATTGGGAAATTGAGAAAATTCCCCAAGTGCAAAAACGTGAAGAAAATTATAAGCTCTGATGAATTGATCTTTTATATTTGAAGATAAATAAAAGTGCTATTTTCCCCATATTACTTTACTGAACTCAGTCGTGCCTTCAGATTTTTAAAATTATATTATGACAAAAGCTATCGCATAATTTTGCCCGTTGTGTTTATTAGACAAGACGTCAGCTTAGCATCTGGAACGGCTATCAAAGGTTTAAAAGTAACCGTAGACTTAAATATAAAGATTCAGATAAACTGTAACAAAATTATAAATATTTTGTAAATGTTCTTATAAAACCTTTTCTATAAAATATAATCCAAACTAATATTATGAACGCGGCAGAAACTCAGCCCGTCTCGTAAGGTTCACCTCAAACAATTTCAATGAAATATTGTACAGAGATAGTATGGAGTCCGATAAAAAATATTGCCAACTTTCTTTTGCCTATTCGGCTTTTAGTAACGAAATTACTATTCTCTGGCGAATAGCCTTATTGTTAGACGGTATTATTTATAATACTTCAATACCTTACTATAAGACGGAATTAATTTTAATGATATAAATAATTAGAATTTTTACTTAAAATAAATAATTTATTTTAATTTATTTATTTTTAAGTTTATTTTTAAATTATTTTTCTAAATTATATTTTACTCACGCGTAATGAAGCAGTCGGTAATGTCTAGTGTGTACTTTTACACATGATATGTAGGTACATATGTAAGATACTTGACATAAAGTTTGTTCGACGGAGACCAGCTTCTGAAAGATCGCAAAGAAATTATACACGATAGTCAGTTCATTTCAAAAAAGTTAGGCCGCGTTCATACCGAAATCACGGCCATAAAAAGTTTTTAATTACGATAATATTGTCTGGCTCGTTGCTCCGTTGGTTAATGACCCTGGCCGCTCAGACGGAATACGTGGGATGATCTCCACCCATGACAAACACTACTCGCGTGGGCTTTTTCTATAGCTTAAAATAAAATTATGAAAGTATATAACTGTGTTCTTATAAATGTATAAATCGCCCAGATTCTCAACATTCTAGTATAATTTTGTTAAGTAAACTTTAAAAATGTGCGACAAATAATACAGGCTTATAACTTTTAGAACCAGATTCTAGCACGCACAGTGTCATATAAATGCTAGATTTATGAAGTATTAGGTACTAATTTATTTTATTGTCTGTCTATTACTATTTTTATCTTTGGTAATGCTAATAATGCTAACATAACATCACGCTTGTATTTTCCCGTTGGGTTAGGCAAAGCAGTGAAGTGCACTCTCAAGTTCCATAAGTTACGTTTACGTCCTACCATGAAATAGGGGATGAGTATATTGCGGTACACTGGGCGCAGATCCAAACTCCAAGGGCTATTACTAAAAATTTCAAATTAGAAAAATCAAATGGAACTCGTTCTGGAGATCAAAAGCAGGATTTCAGCAGTAGTCGCACTTGAACCTCTGGACAGTGCATGATACTAACAGTCCTGTCTGTGCATCTCTAGACCTAAATCGTACTAAATAATGGGCTTTTAAACTACTAATGCTAACTACACTAGTAGTCTAGTAGTCCTATTCTTACAGATCAATTTGAGATGTATGGTCGGAGTCCTTGAGCGGCACCGGCCATTTGTGATTACTGCCTGCTTGCTCGCTACTGCCAGTCAATTTAAAAAAAGAAGAAAGAATAGCTGTAAAATAACAAAGTCAACGTGGAAGTCAAGCCCATTACACATAAGAATTTCTCCACAAATTGGGATTGATTATTTTATACTAGTATCTCTTTAGATGTAGTCACTTTCTTTGAGGGAACTAAAAGTATCTAATTTCGTGTCCGAAGTAAAGGGAAGCTTGTCGAGATCCATTAAAAGAAAATGAATTTGTTCCAAATATCGTTTCTCGTTCACCCAAACGCAGTGGAGCTTGACCAAGTCACATTTTGTCCACCGTCAATGTTTGGATTTTCCGTCATTTACTACCTCTTCAATAAAGCTTGCATACATTTTTTATGCCGATCCCTTCGTATTAATGGAGGGTGTTTTATAGGGCCCCAGGGTACGGAGCACTTTGTCCTAACAGCTCACACTCTGGCCATAATAAATAAATGGACATAAAATACCCTATGGTTATATTTTGTAACGGATTATTTTGAAAAGGAATTGCTGATATTTTTTCTTGATAATCGTTTTGGATGCGGCGGCAGTAGCCTAATTTATTAGTGCTGTGTCCCGTTTGTCGAGTCCGAGACTCTAAGCCAAGCACACATCTCGAGGTTCACGAGGTTATATGCGTTTATTAAGAATAAATATCAGTAACTGTGAGGCAAAACGTCGCTAGGAAACTTAACAGGTATCACATACATATATTATGAAAGTTCGTGTAGACAATACTAGGTTTTTAGGATGTTTTCTAAGCCCTGAAAAATCTGACAATCTTGGTCGGCTTGGTAGAGTAGAGTATTCTGATAGGAAGTTCTTGACTTGTACAAGAACAATAAAACAGTTAAAGCTAAACAAAACATCGTCATCAAATTTGAAAATATGTATTTCGAAATACGTATCGAAATTTAAATAAAGAACGCTTAAACTGGATTTATATTTCATCTGGGTACTTGCTAAATTATATTTACCATCTACGCCTACTACAACACCATGTCATTGGTTGCTGTACAAGGAAAATATTCATAAAGTTGTAAATCCATGAGGTATATGCTCTAAATTCATTTTCCTGGACAAACACAAAATATATTTTCATAATTTCACGTAATAAATAAGTAGCTTAAGTTTTATACTCTTCACTCTTTAAGTGGTTACTACGTAAATAAAACTCACGTGGTAATAAAGTAGATTAATATCAACCAAGACCGAATATTATGTAAGGTATTTAGTCAGTGCCAAAATGTTATTTAGACCTCACACTGAGAAAATTACTGCCTTCTGACGAAGCGCACATCTATCTAATAACTATCGTACACTGTTAGCTTTACAGTTTCTATTTACTATTTAAAAAAATAACATCACATCTGTAATGCCCGAAGGGGTTGGCAGAGGAGTATAGTATACTCCCACATTTAACCAATTACGTTTATGTCCCACCATGGAATAAGTGGTGAGCTTACTGACATATAGCGGGCTAGATCCAGACTCCGAGCCACAACCAGAATGTAAATTAGAAAATTCCAATAGTGCCATTCCGAATCGAACCCAGGTCCTTTCGATTAGCCATCACGCTTGCGACCACTCGACCGAGGAAGCATTATTATTTGTATTAAGTAAATAGTACACAAAGAAATATATTTATAATGACGTCAAATGTAATAACGTGACATATTTCGATACGGTCTAATATTAACTCTTTTGATATTGTTTCTTTTGTTTGTCGAGAAACCCTTTGACGTTAGTTAAACGATATATGTACAGACATATTGTCGAAAATATACATCCATATAGTTACCTACATTAATAGTCGTTATTTGTCCGATGCGTGGTCTGTTTGTTCCGAATTGGATTTTTTTTTTGTAATCATAAACAATTGTATAATATTACAGCCCTTACATAATTGTATTAATACATTTTTTTATTACAAGCGTCACTCTCCCCCAGACTTCATTGGCGAGAACGCAGTACAGTCGCTATGACAAATAAATTAAATTTAAATTAAAGAATTCTTATACAGTTATAAAACATCCTTAAAATAAAATAGTTTTGGCAAAACAGTCATCGAGTTTATCAGAAGATACACATCAAGTAACGAAGTCACAACGAGCTTATGTATATATAGATGTATTTTCTAGAGTTTCAGCAAAAAATAACAGCCTAACAAAAGCTATTTATAATCGAATCTACTTATAGAGTGTGCGGCGGGCAGATGGCGACGAAAGCTGGAACTAATTACTTAATATATCTAAGACGGGATTAACGTAGGAGGCCAATGATTTATGGAATTTATGTACATTATATAATATAGTCTTCAAATTATAATATTACGGCCGCAGTTCTGCTATGATGGTGTACTGAAAATGACATCTAGCGCTGAAACACAAGTAGGTACCTACTTGAACCTATTCGTTGTAATTAATTTCAATAAATTAATTTATTATTAATTAATGCGATTACAAAAAACACATTAATTCACACATTAAAATATAAAACACATGAATCATTAGAAATAGAAGTTAACTAAAGAACGAAAAATATATTCATTAAATCACCGGAAAAATGTTCAGAAAGTCAAATATATTTAATGTGTTCATTTTAAACGGTATATTAAATTTGTGGGTGTCTCCGTGTGTGATTTTTATATTAAATTATTATAATGCGCTGGAACAGCGTGGTTATGCCCATATGAACGGCTTTGTTATATAGCGGCATGCGAAAGACGAAAACCCAAGTCGTTATTGAAACATTTGACGGTGGCGTGCCGAAGTTGTTAGTTTAATTAGTTATGTGCACCTCTGGCGAGCCGCCAGCCCACATCACCTGTACGGAAACATAGTCAAGTAGTTTAATATTAGTCTTACTTGAGCATGGTCACGTGGTTTACAGGTTTTTAGAACATTTCTACTCTTGATTGGTGGCCACTTGAAGTCAGGACACTGTTCACATGACAATCTGTGTAATTCGGTATTCTGTATTATACCTAGGCATTTTTCACAGCGCCTGTACCATTGCAAAAGTACAAATTAAAGTTTGTTCAATACTTTATCACACTTTATTCCATAGAGTATCAATGTGTTAAATGTAGCAGAAGTATGTGAGAAAACAAATGTTAATTAAAGTTATCTATGTGAGAAAAACTATATAAGCGAGCTAATCTTACCTATAACTTTTGTTACAACATTAACGTCCAATACGTAGTTTAGTATCTCCCGATTACTTTATGGAACAAGGTTTCTTTCCTTGCCTTAAATTTAATAATTTTCTTTTTAGAAACAAAGTAAGTTACCTTGCGTTTCATTATTTTTAATGATAATCGTTAAGTTAAAGTTATTTTGCAATGTTCCACGTTTTATATGCGATACAGCGATGTATGATGGTACATACATATCTGCACGCAGTAGACAATATAAAACTATTAATGAATTGCCCAGGCGAGTTCGGCTTTGTATAGAATTACTGGATATTGTATACAATGGCTTAGTTATGTTTTTCAGTAACATAGACACAAGTTTGCGCTATGGTACTTAGTAAGGTAAATATATAAATCCTTTAACAAATAGTACTTAGACATATCGTAACACATACATTGTTCACAGTCACATGCGAACCAATAATCCTTGGCCCAGCATGGACGTTCACTGAATCCTTGACTAAAAAGCCAGTCAATATTTTGTAAAATATAGACATATGTAGATATATTTTGTAAAATTGAAATATCTGAAAACAAAGTTCGTGATTTTTTACATCTCTAATAAGCATCGAATTGGACCCATCAATATAATCCGACTTGGGTACATCACGAAAAATAAGTTTTATTTAAATAACAGCTGCTCTTGTTTTATATTATACAAAATAGCCTGTTTTAGAATGTTAAAGTGTAAGAAAATGCAACAAGATGCATAGTAATGGATCACTTTAAACAATAGCGAAGCGGCGAGGCGACGATCCTCGCGTTGATGTCGTCGCTTGAACAACCATGTAGCCGTTCTACGTTAGGACATGTCTTCTTTAAAATTTTAACGTAAAATAACATCTCGCCAATATTTCTGTTATTTCGCCTGCGGTTAGAGGAGTGTTATGTAACCACGATTAACCAATTACGCTAAACGTCCAACGAATTTCAAGGTAGGAAAACCAACTTGACCCCATCCAGTGTCCAACCCTGTTGTCCATTAAGGCAGTTTTATAGTATTGTTATACAATTTCTCATTTCGTCTGTAACGGTCTTTGTTGTCTATTTTCAACTCATGCTGGTAAATTAACATTTCCTAAATCAGCATAACTGTTCTATTATAATAAAATGACTAACCGACTAGACATTTTCCAGTCTGTATTCTCCATACGTTGAAATACGTTACGTTGAAATAAGTTCATCTATGTAACTATATTTGAATTAACATCAGCAAATCCTGAAATGGGTCGATAACTCTTGTGTTCTGGCAGCGGGCATCAAATGTGATCTTTAAATACAATATAGTACATATTGCTGAAAACATTAACAGGATAATTTCTCACTCGGTTAATTAGCGACTTTTCTAACAATTATCTATCTCATTCAATATTTGTGCATAAAGAACTGTGGAAATTATAGATGGGTTGTTATTTATCAATGTAATTCGTTGGATTGTTATTTGCCATCGGAACGTGGGAACTACGTCGGAAATATAATGCAAATATGTGTACGTAGAAATGTACAAAGAAGAAATCCTAAAGCCTTAAAATATAATGGATGCCCTACAGTGCTTAGCAATATGTAGACACTGTGGAGTATGCAAGAAATTACTTTTACGAGTACTTGTTGCTATTCTTTGATTATAAACTAAAAGTTGCGTGGGCACCATGTGTGTTAGTGTATCGTGAGTGCAGTGCTAAGTTTTTATACTAAACCTTATTCATTTGAAGTTTTTTAGCACTGCATGTGTCAGATATTAAACGGTTAACTTATGGACATAAGCAAAAATGTTCTATGTGCATTTGTGTGTGCAAATTATTGTATAAAAAAGAGGTAAAATTATTAGGTAGATCTGTTTCATCAAAGTGTGGATAGTGTATTTCAGTAGAATTTTCTCTGCTCCAGTGAAAATGCTCTTAGAGTAAAATATAATTATGATGCCAAAATATTAAAAAAAACCTAACATTTCGCCTGTAATCCCCGATAGTGTACGCAGAGGAGTGTAATACACTTCCTCGTTTCACCAGTTAATTTTTTACTTTATGCTTTAGCTGCATAGTTAACTGAAAAGAGGGAAGTCACTGAAAGAAATAACAGAAACGCTTTTGATCAGAAAGAAAACATTTCTACTTTATATTAGTAATCGTAACCGTAGCCTAGCTCTTTCATAGGTCTTTCTAGTTAAATCTAAGACTCCTCACACCTTCTAAAAGGTTCACAAAAATATTTATCTTGCGGTCACCCATATAACGCCTGACCGCTTTGGTAATTTTGTTAGGTACTTACTATATTTTCCTGACACGATTGCGCCACAGAGTGATCTAATATATTATACGGGGGTATGTGTTAACGAAACATTGGGAATGCGTTCCAGTACAGCTTCTAACTGCGACAATACGAAACAAGATCTATAAATAACGAAGTTTAGACAAATGTGTATACATAAATGAGGCTTGAGACGAAACAGTTTGAACTGCTGCGTAATCCTCGCTTAAATTGTCTTACTTTGTTGTTTAGTATTAACGTATTAGTACCTACATACGTTTATGCCTCTTGTCTTGTTGCATCGTCTAAGAATTGTATCTAGCGATTTAATTACATCATAAATTTATCTAATCTATAGCTTAACATTACACTTTACATTTAATGTAAAGTTTTTAAAGTTAACTGCCGTTGGTCGAGTGGTATCAAGCACGACTGCCGATCGGGAGGTCCTGGGTTCAAATCCCGGGTCAGGTACTATGAGATTTTTCTTATTTAGAGTTTCTAGTAGTGATTCGTTGTCTGGATGTGTGCCCGGTGTATGGCAATAGGCTCACCACCTATTCCATTGTGGGACTTAAACGTAACTGGTGAAACGTGGGGGTGTACTACTCTCCTCTACCTACCCCTTCGGGCATTACAGGCGTAATGTTACGACGTCGTCGATGATAAATTTCAAAGCAATTTTTCTCACATCTTATGGTTATAGCGATCATCATGTTTATCAATAAATTATATAATATTGTTAAGAACATTGATGTTTTTATTTAATTCATCCATTGCCCTCATTTATTCACACGTAAGCTCTATATTAAAATGTCCTAAGTCACAGAGAAAATTAGAAACAATATATTACATTCGAACATATTATTTTAACGGTATTTTAACAGCAAAATTGGAAATAACATTGAAAATATTTTCACATCACTTTCGAATATATGTAGAATTTCTCTGTTTAAATTGGCATTGAATACGAATTTCTCCATATGCAATGTCGATTTCCATCTTTGATTTATTCCAATACATTTCATCCGCTCGAGATCATGTATATGGTACACAATAAATCCGATAGTATCCAACACAAACCCAGATATATGAGCGTTACACTGAATGGAAAATTGAATTCCAAGCTCTTACCTTAGCAGGCTACGTTCTCTGGTCCGTCTGAAATATATATGTATGTATATACCGAGGAGGAAACTATAGTCAATGTAATATATGTATATAATATATGTCGCTTGATTCATTGTATTGTAATTGCAGTCTCTTTTATAAACATACCAAATGTAATGAAAAATTTACCACTTTGTTGTCGTAAGTTTTATTAGTTGTTTTTCTTTTTATGAGAGTTTATATTTACACGCGGAATTTGGTCTAATATTAGTCAAATGCTAATGGATAAATCAGAGAAATACACGAATTTTCGAGCATAAAATTAAAACTAGTGTCGGTTGTCAGATGACTAGAGATACGGTAGACAGAATACGTTACTGAGAAAAATGTAATGAGGCAGGCGAAATTTTTTAGACGCACTGGGGTACCGCAATATACTCAAGCTACTT
This sequence comes from Microceris scylla, assembly GCA_018245595.1. Lineage (NCBI taxonomy): Eukaryota > Metazoa > Arthropoda > Insecta > Lepidoptera > Hesperiidae > Microceris > Microceris scylla. Next base: position 300 of record DWDT01003063.1, on the reverse strand, counting down.
TAATTAATTGACAAGATAATTGTCTTAATACTAAGAATTGTTATACAAATTATCATCACCAGCTTGTCTCAGTCCTCTCTGGATGTAGGCCTCACTGCCTAATGCTCAGACTGGGGAAAGCTGATTGAGAATGAATGTAATAATAATGATGAATACGTAAAAATAACCGTATCTACCGTTAAACGTGTTGTGAAACGTTCTCCCGGGATATTATTAAATGATGAACAATGGCGAATTGGGATCCGCAATATGGGTAGAGAAAGACGTGCCACATAAATTAACTGAAACCTTTTCGAAAAC
>DWDT01003062.1:0-12815 GCA_018245595.1 Microceris scylla | reverse complement strand
ACAACTACACGCACACTGCACCGCAGCAAATAACATAGTTCTAAATTGAAATAACTACTTAGAACCTTCGAGTTGTGACCATTCTTAAAAAAGGCAAGCAACCGAAAAAAGAAACGGTCACTCATTTTTATCTAAAATAATGACATTTTCGGCTAATGTATGAACTGATTTGGAAAACATAATTAACAATTAGCTTAGACGAGTCAGCGTCCGATGTATCTATTTATAACTTGATTGAATATCTTCCTCATAGTGTAAATGGTAAAGAAAAAAAAAATTCGACGCTTATAATTATGTAAATCAGCATTACAGTTTATAGCCTTAAGATAATCTGAGACCGAATAAGATAGTATATTAAAGGCGATATCTACATCATAATTACAGCGGTCTCTTCAAGTAAATATAATAGCTTGATACGATGAGTTAGACGCAGTTCGTCCATTTCTGTAATAGTCGGAGCTCTCTGTCTATCCCGTAAAATAATTATAATAATGACTAAAAAAAAATATTGGAAATGAAAATCGCCAGTTATTCACGTAATAGTCGGTGCTCTATGCCTACCTCGTAAAACAACTATAATAATGACTAATAAGAAATTAAAAAAAATATTGGAAATGAAAATCGGCAGTTATTCACGTAGTGTGCGATTGGCCTTAGAGCACTCGTAGCCCGTACCACTTGTTTGTCATTTTATCTCAATATTGTGAAACCTTGCTTAACATTTCAGTTTCATTTGCGAAGCACGCGCCGCACCGTTCTACCGACTCTCTATATACTTTTATTCTCCACCGAACGCAAAGATCACTCTGTTAACCCACAACACCAAGTATAACAGTATTAGTAGGTATAAACCGGTATTGATATGAACAAGTACTTAAACATTAGTTTCATGATAACACTAAATTACTGCAACAATATGATTATATTCGGCAATTCGTTAATAAATTAACTAAATCTAGCCAGCACTATTTCTAATACAATAACACATACTCGTATATACCGTAAGATACTATTACGTTCTTGTGACAATATTTATTATATATGAAGATGTGGGCGGTGTAAACGGCACTTAATAGAGAAAACAAAAATTAGGTATAATTCGTACGGATAGTGGGTACGGTGTTGAACACCATCAACATAAGTCTGGCGCTATCACCCGAGCGACGCCCACACTTAGTGATCGTTTAACAATTGCACAACGAGTTTGGATGCTTTCAGTAAAAGTACTTAACATTGTCCATATCGCCCGCATTGAGTTATTGCTGCCTAGTACTAAAGCGGCAGAAATGTACTGTACAGCGAACACATAAAATACTAGTCTGTTGTGTTATAAATAGTAGGTACGATTTAATTCTAATGACTCGACTGCCTCGTTGGTCGTGTTGGTTGCAAGTGCGAATGCCGATCGGGAGGTCCCGGGTTCGATTCCCACTACGAAATTTTCTAATTTAGAATTTCTAGTAGTAGTTCGGAGTCTGGATATGTATGCCTGATGCATGGCAATAGGCTCAACACCTATTCCATAGTGGAACGTAAACGTAGCCGGTGAAACGTGGGATTGTTCTGCATTCCTCTACCTAACTCTTCGGGTATTACACGCGTGAAGTTACGTTTTTTAATTCTAATGAAATTCATCTTGTGAACTTTTATAATAGTATTACCATATAGTACCTATATAGCTCTTCAAATAGCTGACTGGCAAAGAGTAGCTCAAGATAGGAAAAAATGCCAGCTTTCTGTATCTGAAAAGGACAATGGAACACGAGTACCATTATTCTTCGGGATGTTTACGAAAAAATCTCTATTTTCACTTGTACCATTGTCAATAGATGTTATTAATTATTACATGATATTTTAACCGCGCTTTTTATTTCTTCGAGGTGATCCTAATGTACTAGCTCTATTATATATATTATTATAATTATTTCTAAATTGTGTCCATTCTCAAGTAAGTGTAAATTCTCGTAAAACTTGTATAGAAGTTACGATACTTATTTGCATACGATAACTTATCTACTCAATGGCTCATATGATCAACATTCAACCAACTCTGCTAACACAACGATCATACATCGTTCCACCTTTACTTACGCGCAAATATAACATAAAGTCACGTATGTATTTCAACGAAACAACGCTTTACATCGTTTAAACGGTATCGATACTCTACGTAAGATAGTAATGTACTTAATTTTTCCTTTCACTGATAACTAACCTCGACAGAACCTCAAATCAGTTTGTACGTAAGTATTAGACATGTATAGTCGTGATAAACGTTTTAGCGCGCACGCGTCTCAGCGTCTCAACAAATTGGCATTTCTGTTGATGGCGTAGTCTACTAGGCGAGCACTTTCGTAGCGCGTGCAGGTGCCCCGCCGGCCCGCATGCCGCTCGCTCGCCATCCCGCACGCCGTCCCGCATGCCGCGCGTACGGCGTCCCGCACGCCGCCGCACCGCTACTGCGGCCCGACGTCGGCTCGCCGTAACGGTGCGTTTTGTTCAAGAAAAGTAAACAACCGCATTACCATAAACACGACACGATTGATGTTCATTAAGCAAATTAGCGTGTAAAATACTCTACAGAGTAAACTAGCAGTGACCGAGTATCTCACAGACACGGTACTAGTGAGTGAACGCTTCAAACTTCAATAATGATTTTCAATAATGAAATAAAATAAAACGCAGCTATGAAACTGCATTTCAAAACTTGTGTCGACCGATAAGTCCTTTAAATGTGTCAATAAGAGATAACCAAACCAAATAATAACGGCGCGACATAGAGTCGATGACACAGTTAACTGGGACGAGGAAGGGACTACAAGGACTTCTCAAGTTATTTACTCATGTACATCGTTGCCTGATTTACTTTATTTCCATTGAATTAATTTAACACTATTAAAAATGTAAAACTATTTCGTTACAATTCAAACAGGCATTATTTCATTTAAGAGGATTTAAAAGCAGAATCCAATCTTACACTTATGTAATTTACTTGTGTAATTTCTTAATCTGCGAAGATTACCTTAGGAATTCGGAAAAATAAATTTTATATCATGTACATAATTATATGTGTACCTACATAATTATATATGAGTTATTAGAACAAGTTATTAGAGCAAAAACGATATAACCATATCAAAAAAGCTCAAAACTACTGCATAATGTCTGTATTAATAATAATTATATAGATATCACCACGCGTATTTTCCTCAGGGATAAGCAGATGTTAAGGATTTACACTGATAATATACATAAATATAATTGCTTGAAATTTTGTTAATTAGCTTTAAGTTGACATACGGTAATGAGGATGGATAGTCACCGCGAACGGTAGCAAGCGTCGGACGCGGAATGTGGCGATGGCCACTGCCGCGGGGTAGAAAGCCATCGCTCGCCGCTTAGCGAACTGCGCATGAGCCCAACTTTTTTCACTGCTTATGATGCGTTACCGCATGTGCCTCTATATATGATTTTTCACTTCACTAATAAGGATACCTAAATTATATCTTATAATGTTTTGGACTAATTTTGTAATGTTAGTTGTAGCATATACCATTTTTTTTTCCGCCTATACCACTTTTTTTTCCGCCCTTCACCACAACTAGCTTCGATCGTGACGCCAATTAGGATATTAAGGGAAAGTGTGATCGCGGCAATGATCGGCGTTAATTCAAATCAATGAATCTTATGGTAATCATGAAAAAATGTTTAAAAGTTGGCACTTTTGCGTTATTTTTTGTAACTAGAATTAGAATATTTCATTTATATGGTTATTGTGTGACTGCCATTATGCTATTTTTATTACATAGACATACGCCTATGTACGTAAGTACCTCTAAAATACGTCTACAGCTCTAACAATTAGACGAAATTTAAATAGATATCTCAAGTGGTAGATCAATTGGTATGAAGTGAAAAAAATTATGTTAAAGGTCCTTATTATGAAAGTACTTATTATAAAACTTAAATCTACCGCCCGGCGACATGGAAACTAATGAAGTATTATTTAGGTAAGTTGTTTTATTCGCTCATTATTCTTTGTATTTTTGTTCTTGTTGTATACCTAGTTATTTATAAACAACTTAAAAGACCACCAAAAGACAATACCGCAAATAATCCATAAAATCAGCCTTCTCATTCAATTACTTGTTGATGCACATATAATTTAAAAACTTCCAAAGCTGCTGTGATCCCAAATTATAGCAATTGCTGCCGACTCTTAATCCAATTAGGCGAAATGTTAATGGAAGAATTTATGACATCTATATAATCAATTTAACTGAAGTTCTTGATAAAATAATTATGATCAGAATGATATAAAGACTGAGTAGAACTCTGGCAATGTTACAATACAATAATATTTACAAATTCGTTGTCAAAATGCAGTGTCATAAAGAACATGTAGTATTATATATATATTGCTCACTAGTCATTGCATTATTGGCTAGAATTTTGGTGTGTCATAAGTATATTCGTACAACACTTGAGGCTCGGTGGCGTCGTGTGAGAGCCGAATGTGTCGAGTGATCAGCGCCCCGGGGTAGAAAGCCACCGTGCGACGCTTGGCTACATGACCAAATACCCTTTGAAAATTGCGTCCGACATCTTATTAACATAAGTGTCGAAACACGCTATATTTACCGTAACGGCGCTCCCAAACTGTAATAAAACTATGTTTACTTAGAAAAATTTGCGTCTGCACTAGTTTGGGACATTAAGTAATATTAGACGAATTTTAATCGAGTCGAAATCGATTTCAGAGAAATACATATTAACATTAATACAATTTTAAGTTTCAAAAACTGCACTTTATGCAGTTCTTTAACAAAACAACTGTTTGAAGGTATACGTGTGTATATATATCTATGTATATATGTTATTTATTTAATATAAACTGAAAAAAGTGTCGCACGACACAAAAAAAACCACTCCCATAACGCGTGAGTTACCTTTATTCGCTTCCAGATATTCCCTCGCGCACTTTATAATTTCACTGTCACGTTTTGACACATTTTTTATACTACATTACTTTCGCAGGTGTAAAATTTATGGTTTGCGATGTTCGGCCTTTTTTTTAACAATGCAACAATGATGTCGGTAATTTATCATTGCCCGCGGAATTACTCTGTCTCGGTACGTATTTTCTTTTTGTTGGCCAATTAAATAAGATGTTACGTTAACTTATATACCTTTTATTTCTAATATATGTGTATATAAGCTTTACTTGTAAACTTAAGTGGGAATTAAAACTTGAAAAATCGTCCATTTATACATCTCGCTCTGTAAACTTGCACTTGTATTTAAAAAGACTTCTTGATAATATATTACATAATACAACCTCAAAAAAGAACACATGCTTGGGTTCATTGTTAGTAGATTTCTTTTCGGTTTTAGTTCAGCATGTGACGAAGTATCTTGATGAATATTTATATAAATTAGTGTCAATAGCCATTATTGTGATTTGTGTTGATTGGAAGGCGTAGGCTTCGACAAACTTATTACAGTATTTATGGGCTTTTTATCTTAGCGCAGTGCGTTAGAGCTTAAATTACAACTTTTCTCTGTAGTATCTTCCTCGCTTTGTAGTTCAACTGGTTGAATTAGTTAACAGTTATCCGATGAGTCCGGGGTACATAAAAGCTTAGACTTGTTGAAGAATTTCTTACACCGCAATCATGCGAACCGTAAAAATTACACCTTCTTCCTCTATTTTTCGTATGGTGCAAAATTATTAATAATCGAAATCATTACACTAACATACAAATGAAATCGGGGCAGAGACAGTACGAAACGAAAACCATGAATACACCAAAAAAAAAAACGTCCCGACGAACGGTTCGCGAAGTAAGCGTAGAGCTTTCCATTGAATGGAAAAATGCACCGTGGAGCCGGTTTCTTCATACCTTCCGGATTCCCAACCTGCTACTCTAGGTCAGGTAGTGCCTTCTCGCTCACACGTACCGCCAACGACAAAGATTGCAAGATCGATTTGGGGTCGCGACGCCCTAACCTAGATTGTCTGTGCTCAGTAAATTTTGTAGTGTATTCGGATTTATTTTGACTTTTCGTACATCCATTTAATTTACGAACATTTTAATTTACACAAAAGCACGTTACATGACAAAAAAATCAGTAAAGCTTTGCATTACTGTATAAATGCTACTAATAGACATGTATGATAGGTAGATATGATATTTCATAGATATGATAAAAATGATGTAATCATGTAAATAACTAATTATTTACATGAGTACATCATTTTTTAAATGGTTTCACGTGATATAATTATTAGTATTGTTAATGTTCAATTCCAAATTTAACGATATTCTTTGACGGATAGACATCGCGTAATTAATTAATAATAATATGATATTTCATAATTATTATTAAATACTTCTTAATTTCATGAGCTGTGAAATAACGCAAACGAACTATTTACACATAAATCTTTTTAATTTTAAAATATTACTGATACCTATAACAAAGCTTAACATATTGAGTTACCATTACAAATGTAAAAAATTAGGAAAAAAATTGCGTTTTAAAAGAGCAGAGTAGACATTCTCATAGAGCCTCTGATTTCGTATGCGGTTTATTTCATGAAAGTAAATAAACGCGTTCATAAAGTCAGCAAAGGAGTACATAAAGTGAGCAAATGTATTCATAAAGTCAGCAAAGGAGTACATAAAGTGAGCAAATGTATTCATAAAGTCAGCAAAGGCGTACATAAAGTAAGCAAATGGAGATGTTCTCAAATCAGCAAACACGTTGTTAGGTACGCGCAGCTTTTAACTACCTAACTGATTCACTACGGAGCTACGAGTAATAGCTAACAAGGCATAATTGAAACAAGACTTTTCTGTTTACTTAAAATATGATTATCAGTTCTTACCTACTATGTACTTGGCATAACACACTTCACATAGATAGTCTGTATTTACAATAGTAACAATTAATAATATTTTTCCATTCAAGTTGTAGGTACTTATATGATAACTATTACTGAAGTTATGCTCCATTGTTAATAACCATTTACATAATTTATCATTATTTAATTATATGCTTATGATATGTAGGTATATTAGTTTTTCGTGATGCCAATTAATATTAAATATTATACATCAAAACATTAAAATTTACGGTTCTAATTTTGAATGAAACAGTAACAAAATACACGTATAACATAAAAATAATATTCTGTCTGAAGATAAACACAAATAACAAAAGACTATGTTAAAATTAACGGTCTCTAAAATTAGTCGTTTAAGACTAGATGATAAATATTTATGGCATGCAATGGACATCTTAGATGTAACGGCCGTCTCGTTAGTCGGTCGTTTCAATGAATGTTCTTTTTTTGAAAATATGACTTTTTTATTGTCGTTTATGTTGTACATAATTTTAATAATGTTCAACCGGTTAGTTAGCGGATATTTGTACTGATTCGGTTAAGTTTTTAAATAAAATTTATCTTGTGACTTCAAATTCGAAATTGTAAGTAGGTACTGTTGCAAATATGTCATCATAGTCGACCCATTTACCGTTTCTCTGTGGGTCATAGGCATTATCTTAAATTGAGATGGGTTAAGGAACTCTCACGCTGGTTAGGTGCCGGTTGGCAGATATCACACACGCCTTAGAAAAAAATTACTAATTACACTATTTTCTTGCACTGTTACAGTAAGTAATATATAATCTTAAAACATACACAATTGCAATGTCATATTTTCATCAATAGTATTTTATGTCCTATTTCGAAGAGAATTATAACACCTATGAAATGGTAGATTGCAACATTTGATAGATCCGCCTTCATTTACTCGTCGTTATTGCTTTTTATAAAAATCACATTATAGAAGAGCAGTTTGACTATAAACCAAAGGTAAACACGACTTTAGGGGCAGCAAACACTGCCGGCTTGTGTAAACTTATACGCGTATCAAACTGGCGGAAATTGCAAGTAAGTATTTCAATATAATATGCAAATAATACGCTATCTTTATATACATAGCAGTTCGCCCTTTTTGACCTGATACAGACCAAATATTCAGTTGGCCATATATTGTTGCATAAGGTCAGACGTATCTGTAACGTTATAATGTATGTATCTATATAAAAACTGTATGTACATCCGAGAATGAGCTGTTTAATTTGGTGTTCAACACTGCAGTGTCCGCTCGTACATACTACGAGTACTGTAAGCGGCCGATATTCTAAGTAAGCGAAGTTCGTTTCAGTTTGCTTTTTGATAAGTTTCCACTAACACATTTGTGTACATACACTCATTTAAAGCGATATGTAAAGGCGACAACTGACATACTAAGTGTGTTCGTAAGTTTTATCGTGTCCAATAACTTAAATGATTCATTTTTCAATATACCGATATGTTCCACTAATGTACTTGTCAACAGTTACTAAAATGTAGCATGAATGTACTTAGTACATACATTTGTAAACATCAAGCGTTCTTCATACAAAGTGTAGTAGAAAAATGTCTGATCGTCACAAAGTGTTTTGTTATCATGAAAATATATTTAATATATTTTATCCGTCTGCAATACGCGAAAACACACGAGGAACAGTAATAATGAAATGGTAAATTATATCAATGCTTAAAAATATTAAGGAATAACTTTAAATCAGACTTTTTTATGTAAGAATACTGGAGGTTGTATTCCTCATGTACCTAAAAGGGCATACTTATTTCAGGTAGAAACAGATCCGTAAGATAAGTAATCACTATAAAGGAAGTTTCATTTAAGTTATAGTATCTTTCCCACTCTACATTTTATATACAACATGTACCTCCTGTGATAATACAAAATAGCCAAACAAAACCGAATAATACTGTTAACATCACGCCTGGATTTTCTCGAATTGATAGACAGTGTAGTATGTGCCATGTAATAGGGGGCGAACCTATCGATATACACCGTACAAAAATCCTAAGACACAGGAGTTATACATTCATTATTATATTATTTTGGACTTATGTGGAACACAAACATTATTCAGAGCAAAACAGCGACTCTGACAATGGCCGGCTGAACGCAAAGACTACAGACAGTAGTCCGCGTCCACGAGCAGCACAACGCTACATGTGTACACAACATAGCTATAAAGCATAATCGATCACGTATTGAGCGCGATCATTGTGTTCGCCAGTTGGACCGTAAATCCTGTCACTATCCCCTCTCCCAATGGACCCCCTCCACATTTATATGAATCTCATTTACGTTTGCGCTTACGCAACTGAGTAAAACCACTGGAGTGGATAATGTTAATTGATATTAAGGATGAACAGCGCTTTGCAATTGGATTCCCTTCGTTGGTAATATCGTTGTTCCCGTCATTATAATATTACAATTTAGTGCAATTATTACACAATTTTCATATGACAGAGGGCTGGTTGTTGGGACGTAGTGTGTAGTTATAGGCATAAATACATATTATTACAGCTATGAAATATCGGTTGTTGGATGGGCTACTTGTGTTTTTTGCGTTTATCAGATAAACTGGATAACTCGGGCTAGCGTACGTCATAATCGTTCCAGAAAGTTCAATACGGCCATTCAACAACTGATAGCTTTATATCACAAACTTAATAATACTTAATTTATAAGAGTATTTAAGGGAAATTTATAAAAGGAATACTCATAGGGGTTTTATTACCTCGTTGGTTCAGGGGCTGCGAGCGCGGCAACTGCTCAAGAGGTCGTTTCGCACGCCAGTTTGGGCATAATACAATTAATATTGGGATTATTTACATAAAAATTTTCAGTAATAAGCCTAAGGGTGGATTTGTGTCCGGTGTATCTCAATCTGCTCACTCCCTGTTCTGTGATGGAACGTATAATATAGCCGGTGAATCGTGAGAGCGTGCCCACCACATCGAGGAGAAACAGTCGTGACGTGGTATTATAAAAACGCTACACATCACAAGAGTTAAATAAAAGTCGGTGCGTATAAACGGAACAGCCACGCACGGACCCCGGTGAATACATCTAGGAAACAAACAATGCCCAATGCTTAATGGTGCGTTTAATAATATTTTACACGGACAGATTGCCTACAACGGCGTGACCGGCGCAGTGCGAAGAGCCACCGAAGTTGACATACCGCTCGTGTGAAACTTTTGTTATAATCGTGTGAAATATACAAGAGCAGATGAAATATAATTTTGCCTACGAAATATCTTGACTTTCGATGAAAAATTTGTTTCATATAAATAAGAGTTTATATGGTAAAATATATTTAGGTATATGAAGCTAATTGTTTTGTTCATAATATACATAATTATGTTAACAAAGTACATTACGTGTTGTTCTAATATACATTATTGACTTGCGTGAACAATATTGTTAATGATACATACTAGTAGGTATAAAGGTTCCCGTACTCAATAATGAAAGATATACAACTGAATATAGTTTGCGCAATGCAATTATCTCACGTTATACTAAGTCAATTTAATCGACAATTATAGTTGTAAATTACTCATATTTTCTATAATCCATAACAATTATTCAAATGTAGAGACAATATTGTGCTTTTGGTGTCGATGTAGAAACAGAGATTTTTTCGAAATGTCATCTACTGTGGGCTCTATAACTTGTTTTCAGCTTATACGGGTGGCAATGGCACGTTTTCAAAGGTCATGCGAATTCGCGAGTGGGAAGGGGTAGATTTGAAACTCCACCCCTTGTAGAGGGATCGCCGTCTATCTAAGGGTAGCTCCTGGGAAATTTAAGACGATAATTGCAAGAGACATTTCCCGTTCGGAATTTAATTAATGTATACTTAGTGATTCTAGATATGTATATTTAGTGCTTCTAGCTATGTAAATATGTAGCTTCTAGATTTGTAGCTTCTAGATATAGGACCAGATCTGGTAGTTATTTTTAATTCATATGTTTAAAAATAATCGAAATTTTAAAAATATGTATGTTATCGTGTTTATTCCGATTTAATAGCAATTAGCGAACTTTTATTGTGCCTATTAATGAAGGGGGGGTGGGTGGGGGGGCTTGTGATCGTACTCTCCAAGTGAAGTGGAAACCGCGGCTCAGCAAACGTAGTGTAGGACGCCCTCCAGCTCGGTGGGATGACGATCTGCAAAAGTTTGCAGGCAGATGCTGGATGCGACAAGCCGAAGACAGAACGCAATGTCGCTCATTGGAGGAGGCCTTCCAGAAGTGGATGAGATAGACTGAGGATGATGACGATGAACATGAACATTTACATTCTATGTAATTAGCATAAACGGAAAAGTCGCCAATTTCGTATCCATAAGTAAAAAAGTACCTACATATATTATACCAAGTAATTTTAGTAAAAAAGTTCTGTACGTAATTCCAGATTTTAGTTAATTTAAAAATATTATATTATCCGTGACATATTATATGTAATACCAAACAAAATTATGGCCGACTTGTTATGACTGCTTTTCTTTAAAGCAGACAGTCCCTACAAGTACCTACATGTAGTAACAAAAGAATTTCAGTCGCGAATAAATTATCTTTTCAATGTTAGAGTCTATTCAATGTAATGTAAACAACAATACGTACTTACGTACGTTCCGATTTAATCTTCACTAAGGCTCAATTCCCACTAGGGCAGAGTCGAAGCGAACCGTCTCGGCATACACTTACAAGTACATTACGAGTTCTCGCACTCTGTGTCTATCTTCATTAATTAACGTATACATATAAAACGGATATATTCGAAATTTGTTCGAGTCCAACGCGAGTATAGTTCTGTATACAAATTTGTACATTTATTAATATAAATAGAATTCAATATTTTTTTTAAATTTTGCGACGTTTTATTTGCACTCTGTTTTTGTGTGAATTGAGCCTAAGAGACAAACGACTTATTTATATACCACAAGGCAAAAATCAAGTGACAATAATCATTGCCTAAAATCTGCTCTCGAGATGAGTATTGTCTGGCATGTATGTACGTTGATACTGTTTATGCTAAGGAGGTTATTTTGAATATAACAATGTAAGGTAGGTCCACTTTTCAACACGAGATTATATCGTACACGGGTCTGTCAGGTGTCTGAGGTTATATACCTATTTTGTTCCTTACTACAAAGACACAAAATTATGCAATGAGAACAGAACAATTTACACGTGTCTGTCTGCTCGTGTACTTTATGTGACACTTGGTTACTGTGTGTTTATTATTATTAGCCCACCACTAGCCATTTTGGATGTAACATCACACCACTACGTCTCTGAAGGTGTCGGCTGAGGAGTCTAGTACACTTTTACTAATCGCCAGTTATTACGTTATACGTCCTATAAAGTTAGGCACAAAATTAGACACTACTACTAACAATTTCAAATTAGAAAAACTCAATAACACTGCCCGACCGCTATCTAACCCCGAACCGTTTGATCATCAGTCGCGCTCGCAACAAAAGACCAACGAGGCTGTCTACAACAGAGATCTCGTTTGCCAATCACCATTAAAACCAAGACAATATTTTTGTCGCGATTATTCAATGTGAGGTATGTTGAATAAATGTCCTATAGTCGACCCATTATAATTCCACTACTGGAATATGGGTCTCCTCTCATATTGAAAGGGTTAAGGCCATAGTCTGCCACACTGGCCAAATGCGGGTTGACAGACTTCACACACCTTAGAATTTTTTTTTTATAAATTCTATGTTTTTTATAAATTCTATGTTTTTCTTTACCTTTAGCAAGTGATATTTAAATTTAAAAGGCACTTTTGTAAAGAGGTGCGCGCCATGGATTCGAACCCAGCACCCCCGGAGTGAGAGGCTGAATTCTTAACCACTA
>DWDT01003061.1:0-12816 GCA_018245595.1 Microceris scylla | reverse complement strand
TTGTAAAGAGGTGCGCGCCATGGATTTGAACCCAGGACCTCCGGAGTGAGAGGCGGAATTCTTAACCACTAGGCTATTACTGCTTAATAATTTTATTAATAAATATCTCCATATTATCATTTTGAGGGATTAAGTTACAATAGTCAATATGTCATTAACGTAGTATGAAATGTTTACCACTACCTACATATTCTAGAATAAAGCTACTATAACTGGACAGTAATTACTTATATTGTTGTTTAGCTGATGTGCTACATCTTGCTACTTTCAAACATGGCAGATTCATTTCGTAGCAAATGTAGCATATATTGCTACGTTCACTTTAGCGAAGCAACTGCTACACGTAAACTCGTTGATACGTCTACAAATTTGAAATAGATTCTAATATATTTAATTTAATTTATTAACATATTATTACAGTAATAATAGACCAAACAGAGCGCAATAAAAAGTCATTGATTACTTAATTAATTTATTCACGATATCCGTGGAACATTAAATAAATAACGTAAGAACGAAACTTATTTCTATTATTGTATTCATACAAGTCATACACGAAATGTAGAGCTACTATTATCTAATACACTGAATAGAAACAGCTAAATTCAGAGCTCAATGTGCTCTATCAATGGCGCGCACAAATTAAGTGGATCGAATAGACACGTGGCATTTCAGTCTATTGTACTGTTGAATGTACTGTCGGTAACAGGTAATCACAAGGGTAAATGCTTTATTCATACGTACTGGTTCTGCTCATATTTGTTACCCAGGGACGTGTAACAGGTGATCCTAATAAATTGTGTTTTATTCTCTACACCTTCTATAGCTTCTACTCTACAATTGCTGCTTATATTCGTTATCTAATATCTAAATTTAGCAGTATTACACTGGATGATCGAGGGCTGAAAAGCCTTCGAAATTAGCGCGCGTATGGGAAGAGAGTGATGAATGTAGAGACGCACGTCAGGTCTGTAAGTATAGAGATTTGCAATTCGTTACTCTCCCTCTACCCCGTAAGGGACTTACATAGTCGTGACAAGATAATAATAATAACTATACTATCGACGAACTATAAGAAGGGGAGGCCTATGTCCAGCAGTGGACTAAGATAGGCTGATGATGATGATGATGATGACACTATCGACGCATATCCCTTTTTTACATCACAGAAATTAAATGAAACATGAAGTACGTCAGATCTGTCGTATGTCAAGTGTACCTACCCCGTAAAGGACCTGATGATATAATAATAAATTTAAAGTAACTGCTAGGAAATAAACGATAGGTGGTTGAAACAGATAAATGATAATAAACATGTAACACGCATTATTTTGCCATGTTAAACGTTTTAAGCGATGAAACGAAAACTTGTATGAGTTGATATTACTTTGCGTTTCCCGCTTGGTGCAAAAAAAGTTATGTTAAAAATACATTGCGTTTATTTTTCGTTTCTTTTACCGAGAAATAATATTTATTTTCAATCTTTCATTTAATGTTGTATCGTGTAATATTTGATTTATACATTTTTATGACATGTCATTGTAGTAATTAAACTTTTTGAACTGTCATTGATGGAAACAGGTTTCCTTCCGGAAATAGATGAAATTAGAAATGGTTTACTAAATTGTCATTATTGATTTCGTTCAGATCTCTTTATCCTTTATCCAATTCTTATTTTCATATATTCAGGGCAAAAATAATTTATCAGCAAATAAATTACAACCAGTAACATACAGACTATTCTGAATTTTTTACTCTGTACCCAGAATTGGCTGAATATCAACTACGAAAATTATTAAAAATAATAATAATAACAAAGCCACATTCCTCAGCCACCTCTCTAATGTATCGTCTACATATACACATACATATATCGTGTACATAGTACCTACTTTTATATGGCACATCGCTTAATATTCGCACGAGAGTACAACAGTAATTGAGTTCATTGAATTCATGTAGTATCGGGGCGCCATTGTGTAAGTATCATTGTGTTAGCCAATGATCGTGTGTAGAGTACTACCGATTTTATCAGACTACGAAAAGCCTTTTGAGAATATGAAAATCTAATCACAAAGTAACAATTTTACAAGTTTAATGCCATAATGAGGCTATTCTACTTAATTTCTATGATGTCTTTTTCTATTGTTATTTTCTACGTTGTTAAAATAAAAATTGATATATTTTTTTGTTGGACTGCTTCGTTGATCTAGTGGTTGCAAGCGCGACTGCCGATCGGGAGGTCCTGGGTTCAAATCCCAGGTCGGATGCTGTTGGATTTTTTCTAATTTAGAATGTTTATTAGTGACTCGGAGTCTGGATATGTGCCTGGTGTATGGCAATAAGCTCACCAACTGTTTCATTGTGGGACTTAAACGTAACTGGTGAAACGTGGGGGTGTACTATACTCATCTGCCTACCCCTTCGAGGATTACAAGCGTGATGTTACGTTTTTTTTACGTTTTATATTGTTTGTATGTTTTTAAACGTTCTTTCAAAGTCTGTTTACCTGTTCGTACCGGCTTTAATTAGGTTTTTTGGCTTAATTTGTTTGGCCAAGTTCGGTTAGTTTCTAACCTATTCCAAGCTGTTTACCGTGAGCTCCCGCTGATCGCAGGGAGACCACCGCGGAGATTATCCCCGCTGACACATTGTTCTTCCTGGTCTATCTTTTTCTTTACGAGCTACCTCAAAAAATATACCTCAGATAAGCCGGTACGTTAATTTATCAAGTAGGTAATGTCGTGGTATCATTAATAACTTAAGGACAATTTATAACAATACTTTTACATTCTTCTTTCATAAATATTCTTTAGTAAATGTGTATATTTTGATTTTGAGTCGGAGTCTCTCGTGAACGAACTAGTTTGACAATCACTAAGTGAACGATTGTATTTAGAGCTATTAGGCAATCTGTCATTTTGGCTTCAGCCCAACGCAACCCAGTCATTGAAACCGATTTTCGAAAAACGACATTACTTCGCACATTTATAAGTAACAAATTTTTAGCTACTGAACTTCAAACTTTCAATTAAACAATAAAAATAATACACATGTATATGACGGATTTTCTCAATAACATATAATCCACGGTGATGTGATTTTTATCATATAGTGTAACACGTGACTTGTACAATGCGTAGATTGTTCTCGCACATGTAGACCGTAGAAGGGTCGTAGAGCCGTCTATGTGTACCGCTTTAACGACTTAAACCGTACAACGACGTTAACTCGTTCGGCAAACGGACAGCTAACGAAGTTAACGCAGCTGACGTGTTACGTCGTCTACGTGCTCGCTTGATTTGCTACGTCACGAGCGCTCCGTAGCGCTACGTAATTGCTTCTCATTTGTAGCGTAACATCATCATAATATCTTGTATAAACTCTTACGGGCTGTAGAAATGTCGGGATATACTGCCTATAAGGACTGTTTTATTTTTATTATTATAACGACCCTAATCTTTATTTTATATGATGTAAAATTATATATGTAAATATGTAATAATTTTCACATATTATATTAGTTTCACGGTAACATTTCCGTTATGTACGGTTTTTCTGGGTTTCGCTGTAAATAAAAGAGTGGTAAGGAAAAATGTGTAATTTTTTTCACCCCTACTTAGTTGTCCCACGTAGATATTTACGAATTATAGATTATATAAATATTAGAGTAACTAAGTATATAGTGTATATTTTCAAAATATACTGTTCAAAATAAACGCTCCCCGCCCCGCCGTACCAAAGCGAACGCGCAGCTCGCGACTAAGCCTACATGCAATTTACTTGATTTGACACATTAGCTACACCCGTAGCGACGTGATTGCTACAATTGTAGCAAACTCCCTGTATAAATCGTACAGGGTGCTCTGTTGTTCCATTTGTTTTGTTTCAGAACGCTTACGCCTTCCTAAACGTACTTTGTTCATATCGGAGGAAATGTGAATTAAGAATTGCCAATAGTTTATTTATGTTACAATTGTTTGTTAAAAATTAACACATTAAAGTTTTTGGTATAGCACAGTGTCTGAATTTATATACTGTGTACGATAATAGACTCACAGAATTTTAAGAAGAAGAACTGTAAAGTATGTAGTATGTACATCACGATGTTCTCTTTTACCGTTACCCTACAGTTACGTTGAATTATTACATTTATTATTATATTAGCTCCCTTACGGGGCAAACAGTGCCCGATATCATTCCATAGATATCTAACTTACTTCTGCATTTTTCACTATCTTCTCACACGCGGCGGTTTTAAAAACTTATGACTCTTCAATCAGTCTGTGCATACATTTCGATTTTCTCCGCACTTCAGCTTACAATGTCTCGTAAAATTACATCAAGCTCTCCTTGTAAGCGCGCTTAATTAATCACCGCCTTCCCACTCAATTAGGCAAGTTATCCCAGATTTAGCACATTTCAGCCGCAAGCGCTCGAAGTAAGCACTAATTCAGTGCACACATTAGTATACGAATACAGCCCCCAAATACACTCACTGATCCCAGCAACAATCTACACACAGCGAATGTATGCAAGCGAATGCAATCCGTATTAGCTGCGTCGAAGTGCCAAAACCGCATAAATTACAACAGCCCGAGCCCATACACACACTATGTGATGCACTCTGTTTACCGTCACTCTATATTCGACTCTATTGCGCTTGAATAGAGATTACGCCCCTTACTAATTTATATCGAACAACGTCGCTTGTAGGATAAGACGGGTATAAATGCACGATGCGGCCACGAGGTATATTAGTGGTGTTAATTTAGTAAAGATTCAATTTGGTTGCACTTGGATGTTTTAGTGTTGCTTCTAAACTCTACATTGCTTATGTGTGAGTGATTCCGTAGCTAGGAATATGAGAGAGTACTTACGTTAAGTCAAGTTAGGTGAGATACTGGTTGCAGGGGATTAATTTTAAACCACAGGAACATGTTTTAATTTTTTAATTTTCATTTGAATTGTTATACAAAAGAAATTAATAACCTACTTTTAATTTTATCACTCATATGCTCATTTTGAATACACAAATCATATTATTATATCGTTACGCCACATTCCTTACGGAGTAATCAGAGAGCACCGAGCGTTAAATATTTTTATCTTTACAGACCTGATATGGTTCTTCTACTTTCATCATTCTGTTCTTAATCGCATGTCGGTTTTGGTGAGAATAAACAAAATGTACACATATTAAATAAGCTCGACGAACACACTATAAAAATGTCTTCTCGTATATCTTTGCAAATAAATTATCATTTAGATAGTCTTCAATTTAAAACGCTACTAATATAGAGCCAAACCGCTTGTTGTAGAGACGCATAGAGTTCGGAGTGTCGACAACAGTGTTTGGGGATTTGTGCCGAAACACCCGGAATAAGACTAAACAGACATTCACTTGCAGTCCTTAATTAAGAGTAGTTAAACACGGAAGCTACATTTTGCCAAATAGAATAGCTAGATAGGTCCCGAGGATGCGCACGCTGCCTCAAAAACGAAAGCGCGTCGACAGTTGTCACAAGTATAAGGACCGCTGTAGAGACCAAAGGACGGAAGTTATGGCCCGAATTGTGACTAGGGATGAAACTTGGGTTCATCATTATGAATGAGTCAAAGCAAGAGTCGATGCAGTGGCGTTAAAAACGCACACCCACTCCTATAAAATTTAAAGTGTCTCAATCTGCCGGAAAGATCATGTCAACCATTTTTGGGTCACTGAAGGTATCCTTTTGATCGATTATAAAGAACATAGTGTATCCAAAACGGAAGAATATTATGCTTTTTTATTACATCAGGTAAAAGAAGAAATTAAAGAAAAAGAAGAGGAAAACTGACCAAAGATGTGCTCCTTTTGCACGACAATGCGCCCTTGCACACAAGCAATGTTGCGACGTCTACCGTTCAGCGATGCGGCTTTGAACTACTGTGTCACCCACCTTACAGGCCAAAGCTGGCCCCCAGCGATTATTATTTATTCCAAAAATGAAGAAAAAAACTTCGTGGAAAAAATTTAACCATGACGATGAAGCCAAGTCGGCTATTTTGCGGGCCAAGACAAATAATTTTTCTTTGATGGTATAAATAACTTATTTATGATATGAAAGATATGTAAAATGTATAAGAGTTAAAGGCGAATATATTGAAAATGAAGAATACATAGTTTCATGTTTCATTTCATTATTCTTCCCTGTCATTCCGCGAACTTTTCCCTGCCCTCGTATATACTTTTCTAAATTATTATTGTTGCATCAGGTCATAAAATTACAACCACTTATCACTCCTTGGTATGAATGTGGTTTTTCTTTGCATTATATTTAGGTTCTTTTAAATTTTGACATAATGTTTTAATATAAAATTGGATTTTGCGTTTTAATATCATCCCTGCTTTTACTTTCTGTCTCATTCTGGGTTGGAACTGGCGTAGCAACTCTATGAACCAAGAATGATTTCTGTTTCAAAGCAAATTTACATTGATGCATTCCATAACATTGTTACCAAACGAGATCTACAACGGCATGGTTTGTGAGCCCTTTACTCATCCGCTTTTTAATAGAAGGAAAAATTCAATTCAATTTCATTCTTAAAATATATCTTTGATTATTGAAGCTTCAACAAATTCATATTCAAACATTTGTTTTTTTAATGTTTGACTTTTAAAATAAAAATGTTTATTATATTATTTACATTAATCATTTATATTTACGTGTATACATATAGCCTTTGAACTCTACCTATATATCAAATTTTTGTTTCTTCAAAATAATGTCTGTTTACAAAAAATATACAATATAACAAGTGCAAGCTATTATTTTGGCACTTAGTATCACTTTGTATTAGATCAAATATATATAAATGTATTGCCTACTCCTAAACTACTCCAAACCGAACATTGATTTTAATTTACATAACTTTCCTATGAACAGCTAATGATAATATCCTTTCCTGAATCTTGCAGCATTCAAGATATAATATATCGTATAAATTAACGATATAATCACGAGTGAACAACGATAAATTTACGTCATAGTAACGATATGATCGTCAAAAATTTACCCTAGCACGCAGATATATCTGCTAGGCATCAGACAGAATACGGCGATTGTGCTTCACAGGGAATAATACTTTCTACTTAATAGTACCATTCCCAAAGTGATAAAACGTCTAGTTACCGAGAAAAAATTATTTAATTACACTAAATTACGAGTCAAATTTTTATTTTGACATTTGCATTATTCATTCATCAATTTTACTGTCTTGGCTTCTTTCCATTTATTGATATTATGAATTAATAATATAATTAGAAAGGTTTTTGTATTGTTTGGTTTTCTGTTCACATATTTTACCGTGCAATGAGTAGTAGTGAAAAAAATGTACACAGGCCACAATGGTTACGATTCACTAGAGCGGCCGGCTCAGTTTCTTTCGCTCGTTTTCTAAAAAGAAAATATTATTTAACGGAATCGAACATGTGAACTTTGTACGCTCTATCAACTAGTACAAATAATTCGTAAGTATACGGTTTGATAAGTCTTGATGTGTACCAAATGTAATACCGCCAAACAAGAGACATAATTTATCGTCATATTGCACTTCTCGCTTACTTAATTATATATCTTAATGTGATA
The DNA here is from genome assembly GCA_018245595.1 of Microceris scylla. NCBI lineage: Eukaryota > Metazoa > Arthropoda > Insecta > Lepidoptera > Hesperiidae > Microceris > Microceris scylla. The sequence continues at coordinate 5,185 of DWDT01003061.1, read as the reverse complement.
ATTATTGATGATTAATTAATTGTGCGTCAAATACATGTAATGATATTATCGAATGTAATTGCTTTAACAAAGGCATTGATTATAAAAATATACCTTTAAAATGATTTTTTATTAAAGATTTATTTATTACATTTCAAGATAAGTTTGTCAAATTATTAATATTTTGCAATAGACAATTGGAAGAAACATTTAATAACCGATATCTATATGAGTAATCCATAACTAAACATGTTAGAATAAATAGAGAGAGAAACGACTACTCTTTACCTACTTTTAATAATACAATCATGATTGGGATTCGAGGACAAATTCTGAACTTTTATTAGGAAGCCATATACGACATTGAACGTTCACATATATATAAGAACGTTCAATGTTATATGACACTGAACGTTCTTATGCTAATGCTAGTACTTCATTCTCGGCGAGTGCGAATGTGGACAGCGTCGGGTCGGGTGCGCGCCCCGGCCGCCACTCCCCCGATATTGCCCAAAATACCGACAAGAAGGCGAGCGCGGCGCGGCGCGGCGCGGCGAGTGTGAAATGCTAACATTAGACAACAACTTGTTTTTTTAATAACCACGCGCCTTTTGTTCTCTAAACTACCTCTAATTTAATGTTCAAAAATATACGTAGCCATTCCCCAAAATGCACTGTAGATATCAACGACATGTTCTTACGAATAGCTCGACAATACTCCAATCTCGGTGACGGTCACGAACGTTTTTACAGACACAAAATCACAATCAATTTTTAATTAATCTGTTGGACCGTCACTGTTTGATTTTACATATACGATCATCTTAAAATATACACATACTTTAAATAAGTATGGACTCATTAATCGCAATAATGAATTATTTGTTAGGCGAGACTCCAACCTGCATACAGATGTGCACATTTAAATTCAGTAATTTAAATGATGTTTTTATGACATTTTAACCCGTTACTATCTCAAATGTTGTCGTTTGGGGCGACTGTGGAATCTTATTTACCTACAGGCGTCACGATTGGAATCGACTAAAGTCGCCTGTGATAATATCACTTGCTGACTGATGTCTTACCGACGCATTATTACTTTTGAAGAGAATGTCATTCTAAGGTCAAGGAGGATTGTAGCAAAAAATATGTAGTTACATTTTTCGAATAAACTATATATCTGTCTACAAACACTAGATCTATTACTTGTATTGAACATTATTTTACACTGAATAACTCGTCTATAAATTATCTTATATGGCGGTTTTTATACATATCCTTATTCACCGTGTCTCGCCATCTAAATACATTTCGCCATACTATTTACATATCTATTCATAAATATTTTTATTTCTATTTACACATTATTTACAAAATATCAATATTCATTCAAATATTATCAAGAATACCTACTTTTCTTACGTCTTCAATAATCTTGATGATAGGTTTGAAACTATTTTATCAATACAATCTGTACTTAACTAATGCACAGTGCTCATACAACTAAATGTAGAGTTTTCGATAATATCTTGAAACACATACGCGTTACTCGTGTATCCCCGTACACTAGATACACATATGTACACATCCGCTAATATCAATTGTCAATCAAATACTTATGGATCGGATTTAATATCGTACACATAAATGCTGATTCGATACCGTAAGCAACTACAGGTGGGATTGCGGCGCGATCTTCTTATCGAAGGATATCGGATTAAGACAGCTGGCGAACTAGTTATCTATTGAGACAAGTACTTTTATACAATGGATTACTTTTCGCTATAGTCATTAAAAGTTCTTTTGAATAGTGTCGAGTCCATGATGCGTCGCCGAGCACTGACAAAGCTTACACGAGGTCGTCCTGCGAGGAGTGCGAGGGCGAGGGCGAGGGCCCGGCCTGCGGCTGCGGCCGCTGCGCCAACGTGTAGTGTAGCTCGCGCTCGGCGAGGCACAGCTGACATCAGTCAAGCGCCCCGATGCATTCCGGTTCCTCGCGCACGCACTCCTTCGGGAAGTAGCCCGACCGATTGTCTCCCTGAGCGACCACATTTGTTTACATTCTTTTACTTAATTCATTTACGTACATAACATGTGTTTTATTATCTCGATACATTATTAAAAGGCGACGTTGTAAATTACCTTATCGAGCGTTCGGCCCTTCCACCAGCCGCGGCCGTCGCCCTCCTTGCTGAGCACTAGCAGTTTGGCACCGGGCCGCAGCGCCAGCTGGGAGCTCTCCAGGGGTCGGAAGTCGTGGATCACGGTGGCGACCACGCGACGGAACGGCCAACGCAAATTCGAGTTCAATCTGAAATTGGACCAAACATTTTATAAAAAGTGCCTTTGACAATTTTCCTCCTTCTTCGTTTTCTCGTAAAAAATAGCAATCTTCTTATATTGTTATAACTGCATTTTACAAACATTTTACATACATGTTAGGAGTTTTAGTGACGATTAGTTATATATGCGTTATTGTCGTTGCTGTTCACAAATAAATAATTAATATCTGCACCAGGTTAAATATTGGCTTAAGAAATCTACGAATAAATTAATGAAATCGTTAATTGTGTATGTGCGCGCACATACACATTTAATTTCGATATGTTCACATCGAAGATGGTAAAGGACACCCACCCCACGAAGTTCTCAGACAGGCTGGTCTTCTCGTAGTAGGAGATCATCTCGACGACGCTGCGGAAGAAGCGCGACTCGGACAGGTAGTAGTGCGGCACGGCGTCGATGGGCTTGCGGCACACGCGCATGTGCTTCACTGTGTTGTCCGTCCTGCGGCACACGCTCATATAACACCGCCGACTGTTATATATCATAATTATTGTTTTCTGATATATTATTACTTTTTATTCTTTTCATATTCTAATTTTGAAGAAATATGTGTTTCTCGAATGACTTACTAACTTTCCATTTTCGTACTGGTTTAATTAATTATATCCGTATTATAGAAATTATACCAAATTTCCAAACGCATGAAGCGATATATTAATGAGAGTCGGACAGTTTAAACGATGACTTTAAATTCGCGTAATTAGTGTAATCGAGTTTGTGATCGAAAACATTAAAGGTCCAGGAAGGACCAAGAGACGAGAGAAATGCAAGAGCGTAGGGTAGGGTAGGGTAGGATACTTGAGCGAGAGCGCGTAGGCGGTGTCGTTGGGCGCGGGCAGCGCGGCGCGCGGGCGCACGCGCAGCAGGAACGTGCCGTCCACGCGCCGCTCCAGCCGCGCCGTCGCCGTCTCGCGCCCCATCTCGCCCACGTACCTGCACGCACCCGTCGCCGTTAGACCGCACCCATACCGCACTCACATCGTGCGTCGCGCGTGCGTCGCGCGTGCGTCGCGCGCTGCACTCACCACATGTAGTAGTGCAGCGCGGCGTCGGCCGACTGCTGGTGCGGCGGCAGCGGCGGCGCGGACGCGGGCCCGCCGCCGCAGCGGCCCGACAGCGCGATGCACTCCTTGTGCGCGCACGCGTTGCACACGGAGCACAGGTAGCCCTGCCGCACGACCTCACGTTGCATTATTTGTTTTATTCATTGTCGATATTATGTAAACTATTACATTTTCTTGTACTTGTTATCACTAAGAATTGCCAAATTTATTTATTCCCGCTAAGTAACCTAGTACAGTTACAAGCTACGATATCATGCTATATATCACTATGGTAACGAATATGTTATTTCAGTATTAACAATCCCATTGGACAATTTTGCAATTAACAATTAATAAGTAATAAGTTTAACGTTAATAATTTAACTTATAATGAACTCGACTGTTTCGTTAATCGAACGGTTCCCAAACGAAATCACTCATCGAGAGCTCAACCGAATGCCAGAAAGTTTGTCAGATCGGATTTTTTAATTTAGGTTTTTTTACAGTAGCTCGGAACCTAGATTTATGCCCGGTTAATAACAATAGGCTAACCTCCTATTCCATGGTTGGACGTAAAATTGAACAAGTGGATCGTGGGAGTATACTACGACCACCCTACCCCTATTAATCTATCTATTGCCTACTAGTAAATTAATACCTACCTCCCTGGTTGCCCCAGTTAATTACCATAGTCTAATTAAATAAATTTCATAATACAAAATTTAAATAAAACTTCAGCTAACAAAATTTGATAAAATACTGAAATTTCAAAAAAAAAAGTTTTATGCAACCTCGGTGTTTGGAGCAACGTTGCGATGCCACCTGTTAAGCTGGTATATAATTTAATAATGTATGTATGTATACTCACAAAACGTTTAATAGTGAAATGTTATATAATATTATTTTTTTACCTGAAATAACCTGCCTTTGAGGAATTTCGAGCAGTGATGGCATGTGGCGGGCTTTTCGAATGTGTGCAGTACGAACTTGTGGTTAGTGCTCCGGCAACCGATTGGCTCCAAGTTGTCGCTGGAAAGAAACACATAGTTTAATTCAATATGAAAACTATCTTGTATACGGTCCTTTATTCGACTGGACTTAACACTTTTACTATTGAAACCTACATATATGCAGCTAATAAAAAAATATACACATTAGTTAAGATAGAAACACTTACATGTAGATATTAACATGTGACATATAGAAATAACGGCTTTGGCCCCAATGTCGCAATCCATTTAGCAGTAACTTCGTGTATTCAAACTGAACATACGAACAGACGAAATTGGCGGAATGATCCGGCAACGAAGGAAAATAAAATGTGAAAAAAATTACTTTTCTTTTTCTATATATATAGAGAAAGTAGAGGAAAATCTCGTCTTGTAGTAGAATATTTTCCTGCAAGACAAATACATTTTTCAGATCTTGCTATTAACGTATTCAAACCTTCATAAAAAAATGTTTTATCCTTGTCGGAAAAATACGAGGAAATTGTGTCCTTAACTTCTTCGTCTATGGAAAACTTCTTTCCACGAAGCTCTTTCTTCATTTTTGGAAAGAGATAGTAATCACTCGGAGCCCGGTCTGGACTATGGGGGGTGACTTAAAATATCAAAGCCCACCTTACGCAGGGCAACCAGTGCAACACGGCTGTTGTGTACGGGCGCATTGTCGCACAATAGCAGGACACCACTGGTTAAGTTTCCTCTTATTTTTTCTTTGATGGCTTCTTTTAACCGCTCCAAGATTGTTGCATAATATTCTCCGGTTATAGAGACACCTTTATCTTTATAATCTATTAACAAAATTCCTTCTGA
>DWDT01003060.1:0-12816 GCA_018245595.1 Microceris scylla | reverse complement strand
TTTCATAATAATCGGTACAGTAGTTTTTGAGATAATCGATAACATACATACAAACATTCATTTTTATATAATAGATTTATGTAAAACGTTTATAATGGTGCCTCTCCCGTGTCATGCGTTGCTGTGGTTGTTTGCAAAGGTTAGGGTTGATTTTCAACCGCACCATCGCACCATCTTATTATCGAATGCGAGTATTTTGATTTTATTATCATAAATAAATAATATTACCTTTAATACGAATTGTTTTCATATTGGTTTACAAGTCATAAAAAAATTATCACGACTTAAGTGGTAATTAAGTAGAGTATAGAAGACGAAGTTTTAATATAAAGAAGTAATATTGATGATCCCATCTTTTCCAGGATTCACTGGTATCCCTGACAATATAGACGCGGCCCTCGTGTGGTCGGGCAACGGCAAGATATACTTCTACAAGGGCTCCAAGTTCTGGCGGTTCGACCCGGCCCAGCGCCCCCCGGTCAAGTCCACGTATCCCAAGCCCTTGTCCAACTGGGAGGGCATACCGGACGGTATCAGCGCCGCCCTACAATACACGAATGGATACACTTACTTCTTCAAGGGTGGATCTTACTGGAGGTTCAATGATAGGACGTTTAGCGTAAGCTTAATCTTTAGTCTATCTATTTATTTGGATCTTTGAGTATACATATCTACTTATTTAAAAAATGAATTTAAAATGTTTGTAGTCTATTTATGTTTTGTTTTGCGTTACTGCGCTTGTAATACAACAACACAAGGCGGTTTCTTAGTCCTTTTAATTCCTTAAACCTTATAATTTTGTTTAGTATTCCTGTAAAAAAAACTCATTGTAGCGGTATAATGAAACATGAAACAATCGCCCTTTGCCCAATAAGTATTTTCTACTAATTTCATAGCTTCCAATATCGTAACTACTTTAAGTGAGGGTTATATAGATGATATAAATCCTATATTTTATTTATCTCATTAATTATATATTGTTGACAACAATCAACAGACATAGTGCCAAGTGGCGACCTCTACCAGTCAACCCTGATGATAAACATTTGAGTTATGCACCTAATCCTCTTACTTAAAAAAACTCAGAATATTCTACAATGTATAGGTATAGTAACATTGGGGGAGTGAACTGAAACAGGCCGGTCGTGATGAGGATGGTATACATATATTAACATATACGTGGTGTGGCAGGTGGACACGGACAACCCCGCGTTCCCGCGCTCCACCGCGTACTGGTGGCTGGGCTGCAGCGGCGCGCCGCGCGGCACCGTCGCAGGTAACGCGCGCCTCGAGCGGCCCGCGCTCTCCGCGCCGCCCGCGCCCGCCGACGACGACGTCGGCGACATACTATTCGACGCAGGTACGTGGGCCGCCCAGAGCTGGGTCGGGGACTAGGGGGAGTTTACTGCTAGGATTGCTCTTGGATGTTAGGCCTTTCGTAGCAATTTAGAACTTCCGAAGGGGAAGTTAAAATTGCTCTTCTAATGTTTGTCTATCGTAGCAAAAGTTGAGGAATGCTTTTGAAATGTATGTCTTTGGAAGGTAAATTTTAGTTTGGAATATTAGGAATTAGGGTTATGTTTATTAGGAATTGGGGTTTTGTTTCCTATCAATTCGAATTTGATTGTGTTTGTTGTGTGTATGCTATGATTATAATACAAGTTTACCCATCTACACAAAAGTTTTCCTTATTAGTTTGTAAAAACGATTATTTAGTTTTATGTATAATGTTAGATGATCCATGGTGATGATTGTCGTGCTCAAGTGTACTAAAAAGTCTCTCAATTTACATTAATTTCTAGAAATATTTAGATCGATATCAGGACATTTTAAAGCAACATATGTGCGTTTACAAAGAGAGTTATCTATGTATGTAGAGGAAGTACGTCAAGTCTGTTAGAAACGATAAGGGCTCGATGCTATCTAACTATTCTGTAAGTGACCTGTCGTAATGATGTAGTACCAATAATAACTCCAAGAGCTAATCCAGGCTAATTTAAGTGATGAGAACCACCGTCACCACCGTACATGTCGCTCTTGTGAATGTCTTACTCTCCTCTCAAAAACATATATGTGATTAAAATACTGTATTAGATTAGTATCAATCTTTCTTTATTTTGTTTCGTCTTAAAAAAAATGTGTTTTGTCTATTTTTTTTTAATATCTGTTTTGTTGTATTTACATTGTTCTGTTTTGTTCATTTTTTGTGTTTCATTTTGCTAACGAATAATCAGTTTCAGATATCTAACTGTCATTATGTCTGAATTTAACATATTTATATTTTATTTTTAACACACTAAAATTATTTTTGTTTTCGATTAATGAATCATAGCTAATCTTTTAATACTAATCAATTTAATTTGGTTATGGAAACTTAAGCCATCATAACTTTGTTTCAAATCTAAGCAACTAACAATTGGCTATCAGCTTGCTTTAGTTAACAGAGCATTGTCTGGTGTGGTGCTGGATGGTGGACTCGACAACAGCTTCTGGGTGGCTCAACCTACCTGCGTTAGTGGGTTCGATTATTAGGCTATTAAAAATTAATGTTGGCGTCTCAAAAATGGTATATTTTTAAATCTTACTTAATAGTTACATCTAATATTTCAAATGTTCAATAATTTCGAACCCCACACAACATAACACACAAAAATAATAAAAAACTTAATTAATTTAACTTTGAACGTAAGGTAGAAGGATCCTGTTTATATTAATTACAATGCATCAAATTTCAGCAATGCAGTATTTTTATTGCACTCTTGTTATGCACTTCAACAACAATTGGTCAATAAATATTATATATCTGATACAAGTATTTTGTTGTTATATACACGTTATTTAATTCTTCATTGTACATGTACAAATAAATTATTCTACAGGTCTGAACATATTACTGTAGATTACTGTAGTGTGGTTAAAAACGAGGATATAAAAGAAAAAATACTTTATATTAACTCTGAGCCCTTTTGGGAATAGAAAACAATAAAAATTTAAATGTGTATTGACAAAACGTCCAGAATACATGTATCCGGTAACAGCACTGTGAACTGTAGAAGTTCATTGCACATCGATCAAATGTTGTTTTAAAATGTGCACAATGTTTAAACAAAAACAAAAATCACAAATGTTAAACGCACAATGTTTAAACCAGCAAATCTCACTCGCCTAAGTTTAACACATGTGATTCACAGTACGTGAACGTTGGTGCTTGGGACGTGTCACATGACGATATGTGTTTGTGTGTTTTGTCTTTCTAGGTGTAAAATCATCCGCTCCCCGGTCATTCTTCTGGTTCAGGAAATAGCCTCGGTGCAGTGTTCCTGAACAAATTGTATATAGAAATAATATAAAGAACAAAGACTCAATTAGTAACATAGGAGAACATGAATACCAGTGAGATTATAGTAGGCGTAGCGGTGATTTTAATACCGGCGAGGTTGTCACGCGTTGCCTGTACGTTTTATTTCATCCAACATTTGCATGACTATTTCTATAGCTTTGTGCACCATTGTCGCTTTCAGCACTAGTACATTTTTAATACTGGCAATATTATCCACTCAATTACATTTGTGTATATCGTTTATACTTGTATACTTTTGTCAACGGTTTTAACGCCGTTGTGCGAATAAAGTAATTTATATCTTTTTAGTTCATTTATTAAATAATCGAATATAATTATTTAAAAATGGAACACATTTATTTAAAAATCGAACACTGAAAGATAATGACATTATTACGAATGTATCTGTGCTGCAATATTGCATGAGGCAAATGCTTAATGATTTCAACAATTATAATCACTGTGCTATATATTATGTAGTTGTGATGGTACTGAATGCAATTATGAAATGTTTTTGCACGTAAATGATTAACAGTATTATTTTAAGTAACTGACGAACCATCTTAGAAATATCACGGTTATATGTATTTTGTTTTACATAGATTTGCTTTGTGTTCGTTTGCATCGTTGCAAAGTATTTATTTCATACACTTTTGTAAATGATATCTTCATGTATTTGGAGTAACTAAGATAAGAATAAGTGATGTGAGATTATTTTGGTATACACTGAATATATGTGCCTACGCATTATCGAATTTTCTAGATACAATCAAGCACAAAATAGATTACGTTTTAATTTAATTAGGTTAAATTGATTAGGTTAAAAATAATTTTATTATGATCGCAACACTGAATTATTTAGCTACAATCGAACAAAAAATATGTTAGGTTTTGCTTACTGAATATGATTTTATTATTTATGCATTGTTAAATTTTCTAGATACAATCAAGCATAAAATAAGAATATTCTTCTTGAATATGTAAAATGGACGTATAATTGTAACGCCGTGCCATTTGACGTAAGAAAAGCTTGTCTAAAACGCAATTTAGTGCACAGTTTTGGTTTTTGAGCACTGCGCACAGTTTTTATGATCGGGAACTACAATTATTATAGTTCACTTAGACTTCGCCCTTTTAATTCATACATTATACATATTTTATTTTATCCGTTCTCCCTGCCTACCTCATAAGGCATAAGGCATTTAATGTGCCTATGTAATTGTGATATAAGAACAAATATATTTTTTACATATAAATTAACAAGGTACGACGTATACGGTAATGTATTGAACGTGACTAACAAATTCGTAGTTTCGTGATGCACGTACGTAGTCAGTTTACAATATTAATGTAGATGCTTAAGAATAATTCTTACATTTCGTAGTATTTGGTACACGTAGATATTTTAAATTTGTAGAGTATATAATTTTTCTGAAATGCATGTGTGAACATCATATGTAAATTTTATTAAAATGTAGAGTAGATTAGCACGCGGGATACGGTTGCGGTGATCTCAAAGTTATTATCTAAAGACCGATTAATATTTCAGTGGTCCGCGTTCAATCTGACGGAGCTAGAGTGTAGTATTCGTTGACCGGACTCCGTTTAGAAGGAGGGCTCGAGTCCTCCGCCGTGACGTCACAAACCCGCACCGTAGGTTTATTTTCATTTCCTTTGGTTGCTACCACCGGTAATATCGGTTCTGTTGTTTAACAAAGCAGATTTTACCGCCAAATTTTTGTTACATGGTATCATCATGAATGTACGCATTTCGTGTCTGTTTGTGTTATATTTAATTATGTTGTTTACGTGTAATTCATCCTCTGCGTCCCATTGCCCATTTCTCTGAGCGATAGATATGACAGCTGTCAACTAATTGACTACTTCATGATCGTTCTAGGGCAAGCGGATAGGATGAATCATGCGGAGATTGTTGTGAGTAACCCCAACAGTCAATTTGCACGTTAGCACTTTTAACTGTAACATATAACCATTCCACGTAACTGAGCACAGCCACGGTGGTGTCGTACAGATGGCGGGGAGGGCGCGCAAGGCGACAGCGGCGCGGCGATGGCGCGGCCGGCGCTCGCCCCGCTCCTGGCGCTGCTGGCGGTGGCACTGTCGGCCCGCACTTAGCCCCCGCCGGCCGCTACCGGTCCCGCTGTGATCGTGTCAGAGTGCCTGTAGATTATGTATAGCGAACGCCTTGCTGTGATGATGTGTGCCTCTTTTTATACTGTTGCGAGAACGTTAATTTAACAAGTCATAGTTTTTATACTTTAATATAAATAGATGATGTAAGTTCGAGTGTGATATTGACGTAAGTGACAATTTTGTATTAAACTATTTAAAGTAATGAAATTGTTTCATTTGGTGCTCGTGCGTTATGAGACTTTTGTTGGGAGAGGGAAATGACAGCCTCGCTCATATTTTAATCGGTTTATTTAACGTTTTCTCTTTCACCAATAATCCTTCTTAGTTCAATAATTACAAGTTTATATGACAATATTTTTCGTTTTTATTTTATTTTCATCAACGCATTTTTTTAATAAACACCTCCGCAATTCACCATAACAGGGTCGTGCGACCTACCGTCTCAATCGTACTAACTCTTAGGAAAATGCAAATAATATTAACTTCAAAATCTGTCTACAATTATTGAACGATTAATCTTAAATTCAAGTGTCGAACGATATCTACATGCGGCGTGGAGCGGCGAGGCGGCGCGGGGCGCGCTCCGGGGCTACGGCATGGCGTAGGGGCGTGCACCGTGGCTACGATGTGAGGTAGGGCGCGCACTGCTACTCCGGCATAGCGTATGGGCGCGCTCAGCGACTACGGCGTAGCGCGACACGCCGCGGCCCGCCCGCCCGCGTTCTCTCGCATTTGTATCATTAGAAGGCGTAACATAAGACTTAGTACACGATCTCTACTCGAAAAACACCTACGACATCCTAGATCATATCAATATATTAAAGACCCGGGTCATGTGGCAGTGTTCGCCGGCGTCGTCCGCCGAATGTGCTTACTGTCATATTCGATTAATAAGAGAATAATTTTCATGCTACGCTACCTCTCTCACTATATATAGACATTTATAATTGTACTGATATTACGGATTAAATTACATACGAGCCCTGGGATAGACGCATCTCACTAATGTACGGTTCCCGAAAGATTAACAAAGAATTTAAATACAAATAATGGTTTTAAAAATACATATATTTATATGATCTAGAACCTATTAATTTATAACGTAGTGAAGACGCATGATGTTCTTTTAAGTGAAACAAACAATAGACACATAGTTCATGACCAGTACAAAACCGCGCGTAGAATAGTCACTATAGTTGAGGACAGGCTACAGGTACAGTTCAGCCGCAGGCGCGGCTTGTCGTCATTATAAACATAATCATATTAAAATAACTCAATATGTGTACAATATGAGATGGAAATGAGACTAATTACAAGTATTTATATTTATACTTATACACCAACAAACATTAACATATAAAATAATTTGTATAAGCGCTGAGAGGACCGCGCAACCAAGTAAGTACATACATATATCGTGACTTGGTAGATTATTCAGACTTAGTATACGAGTATGTCTATTTACTTGTTATATAGTTTCAAATTATTTTAAGTATTAGAATTATTTAGAAAGAAGAGGGTGGCAGACTATGGCCTTAGCCCTCTTAATATGAGAGGAGACCCGTATTCCAACAGTGGAATTGTAATGGGTTGAAAAAAAAAAAGAAAAAAAGAAAGACTCATTTAGTTGCGCGATATCTCAAGAAACTGTTATACTGAACTTAAATTATTACATAATTAAAAACTTAAACATTCAATGCACTGCTAGAGAAACTTTCGGGGTGAATTTGAATGTAATATAACATGTAGAGTCGCTTTCATGTATAACATACACACACATTATTATTATTAATTATTACAAATGGTTTCTCATAAGACTTTTTAGCATCTTATTTTATTACTTAGCACTTTTACATTTAGATAAAATCGAAGGCAATGTCACACTATAGTTTTATATATGGATTTGTCTTTCGCTGTTTCGATACAAACCATTAGTGATATGGTAATGGCTAGTTAAAAAATCACATGATAGCAAACACTTTTTAAGGCATTCATCTTTATTATTTACCGTTGGTTTGAAAGGCAGTATATAATTATTTTTTACTATTACGGCGTCACACCTAAGAAGTAAGTTAGTTCAGTAAGGATACAGATATTGATGTAAGAATGATACTTGGTGTTCTCTAGCTACCCTGTAAGGAACCTGGCGTGGCGATATAATATTAAAAATACAAACATACACAGCCATACCACTAATGGACAATCGATTTAAAATCTAAGTTCAAATAAATACATACATTATTCTCATTTAATTTTTAACTGAACATTGATATTTCAGAATTACATATTTGATTGGGCGCATATAAATTTATTCGTTGTTCATCAAATCCTGAAACCTGAAATATACTTTCTTGCCAGCAAACATTACATTCTCGCACTACAAGAATACAAACTTATCCTGTGCGAGTTACGTACTCACCTATAAATAGTACCTATTAAAATCGAATCACGATATTTATCGCCTATCGAATTGTTATGTGGTAAAAAATTATTGTATCTTATATTTAATCGTTACATACATAACAGCGTAATCAATTCACAATTTTTTTTATTCATTCAGATAGGTAGATCCTGCTACGTAAAGGCTACGTTTTGGTGTTCTTCTCACATTATACTATGTATTATATATCTGAGGAGCAATAAATCCTTACCGCTGATGGCCGACCACCAAGCATATTCTCGACAAGTTTTGTGCGTTCTCGTGACAGGTGACATTTGCTGCGTAACCCTAAAACGGCGGAGGCGATGATTTTGACACCGAGTTCCGCTCAACTGGCTTGTGTTAACCTGAACATGGACTTTATGAACACCGACTGATTTATACCATGATTGCTAGTGCTGTATACTATGGTTTGCAAAACCATTGCGCTCGCTTCCATCAACATCGACCTTTGGCAACGGAACTGTTTAAATAAAACATTCTCCAGATATCGGCAGCACGAAAATACCTATATTCGTATTCCTAATTGATTATTTTCAAGTTATAGTTTACAGCTAAATACATATTAGATTCACACTCTGCTTTACATCAGCAATCATTTTTTTTATTTGTGCGTTAAACATTTACACTTTATTATGTACATCAAAACATACGTATATTATTCCAAAAAAACGTAACATACACACTATCACCGAACGTTCAACGAAAGTTCAAATTACACCCCCACCCCTTACAACCCCCTAACATTAAAACTACGTACGTAGCTCGCCACGAACGGTCACGGTTCCATGTGAGATCTACGTGTATTTGACCATCAGTTAACCACTAAATATTATTGCTAACTTTGTGTCCCTACGGAATTGAAAAGAAATATTTCGTTACCACACACTATGCTGCAGTCCCCCAACGTTCATGACGACGACGGGGCGTAGAGCTCAGTTGCACATTTCTCTATTCAAATCTCGGTTTTCAGTACAAAATGCGGCGCGCTAAATGAACTATGTGTATCGCGTAACGGGTATCTCAACTAGGTGAAGCATGGGTTTTCATATCGAACAACATTCAAACCGAACTCCTCTCTTTTGGTCTTTATTATCTACTCTAGACTAGAATAGTAAACGAGCGAAGATTTATTGAGAGAGATAGCTAGAGATAGAGAGAGTAGAAACATCCAAAAAGAAGGAATGTACGGTCAATGTGTAAGTTTTAACAAGTGCTCGAAATTGATCCAATTAATTATGTTCTAGTAATTCATCACTAAATCTAAATTTTGATAATTTACACATAGATACACGCAGATACCGTGGAGAACCCCTTCATTACCAGGATCTCCCTTATTGCACTTAGTATTTAGCGGGTCATATTAAAATTATTCCGTCCGCAGTCATTTCGGCAACGTAAGTGTTTGTATGATTGCTAGTGAAATCAAATAATTGATTTACCTGTGCTACGTCTATACATCTGTTTGTGAGTCTGTCTGGATCACTCGCTTGGACCTTCGCTTCATAAGGTAGTACACGACGTACGTTGCTATGGTTACATAAATACAGTGAATTTTTCATTTTAAATAATCTGTAAACAATATATCTGCAAGAAAATGTTCATGTTTTTATATTAGGACTTGCTTTACACAAAGGTGACAATAAATACGTGAATTTAAATACGTTATTTATGTTATATTTTATTATTACTATTATTATTATTACGCAGCAAACCATCGACGATGACTTTTAGCACAAACAGTAGTTCGAACTCTAAGATCTATTTAACTCTCTTCACGAGACTATTACTATGTTCTTCAACATCTATTCTTCGACGTAACGTATATATATAAATATATATATATATTTAACGGAGTAGACGTCTCATTCTTACGCTGATTCATTGTTCGATCGGATGGAACTATACGAGTGATTTGATAAATACGAGTAAAATATGACCAGCGCCGGGAGCTCATGAGGAAGGACCTCGTACAGGTCCGAAACTAGTCGGGCCACCCCGAAAAACGTACGTTAGTTAAGCCGGTACATTTATAATCATCAACATTACAATAAGTAAACTATTTGTTAACTGAAATATTCAGATCTTTCAGGGGGTAGTGAAACTAGGTAGAGTGTGTATCTAAGGAAATATATTAGTATAGAATAAGAATGAAGTAAGTACTATATTACATGTATTTTACGTGTTTGTAGTCTTGAAACGGTGGCTACAAGCAGGTACAAGCAGCATGTACAGTCAATCAACAAAGGGTGGTTTGCTCTTGGACGAGCGACAAATATTGGGAAATTCAGAAAAAATATCACTTAAGTACTTCCGAGAGCCAGCACAAAAGCAGATCCGTGCATACAGGTATTGTTTAGAATATTTGTAAGACCTTTTAAGCCTTATATGCCTTGAAACCGGTTAGGAATTTTTGAAGAAAGTTTGTGCATTTCTTTAAACAGAGAGAGATACGTTCAATTCAGATACATTTGCAATGACATAA
Organism: Microceris scylla; assembly: GCA_018245595.1. Lineage (NCBI taxonomy): Eukaryota > Metazoa > Arthropoda > Insecta > Lepidoptera > Hesperiidae > Microceris > Microceris scylla. Next base: position 2,397 of record DWDT01003060.1, on the reverse strand, counting down.
TGCTATTGAATTAACTGTTAAATAATTTGGGGTGATCTACGGTCTACGAGGGTCTACGACTCTACAGCACTCTACGAAACTACGTCTTCCTACGAGCCTGCAACCCTCTACGACTTTGAATATAGATTTAAATTTAAGTGTACATCCTTACATACACACATATCCAAACAAATTACAACATAAATTTATACAATAAAACCCTCCGCACACAACCATCGCGTGTAAATTTAAATATACAAAAGCGATCCAATTATTTTGAGGGCAACATTGACAGACGTAGCTGTTAACACGTCATAATATGTATATTGTATGAATGTTGCCACTCGAGCTTTTCAATTTTCCCTATGATTTAGTTCAGCGATAGAACACAATGGGATCTTGCTGTAATTAACCTGCGGTGGCGCGGCAGCTCCACGCGAGGGCTCTTCGCTTGCTAATTGAAGGTGACAGCAGCCACTCGAAGCGACCACGTCTCACACCGACGGCTGTTACATACCGCTTACATTTATGTTTAATAAAATATAACCTCACGCTTGTACTTCCTCGAAGGTCTAGGCAGAGAGTTGTAGTACACACCCACAGCTCACGGTTTATGTAATACGTCCTACTATGGGGTAGGGGGTCGATAAATAGTGAATATATTTATCACATTGTTTACAAATGAGCTTGTTGAGTTACAGCATCAGTGTCACATGGGCTAACGGATCAAAATATAAATACTGAAACATTAACATGAAATAACATGTTTTGCAGTTTTCGACTATAACATTAGTAAGTAACCATTAGTAATCAGCTTCAATAATTTTGTTTTCGATAGATTGGATATTTATATAATATCGCTTATCTATTTCATATAGAGATAGATAGATACTAAGGATTTATAATGGCTAAAGTCACGACACACAACGACTGCCAATGACTAGCCTTTACACCAACAATCGATTTAATATAAACAATTCCTTAAAAAGACAATTAGTTAAGAATAATCTCCGCGATAACTCCTCCAGCGTCGCTGCGTCGTAACCGCACGGAATGTCACCGGTTACGAGGATACTTCTACTTTGTCGAAAATAATCGAAACGCTTGTGGACATTCAAATTTTAATCTCGATAAAAATTCAATTCTACCCCCACAGCTAAGATACAATGTCATCGGCGATACAAAGAGAAGGGTTAAGATGGCTGATGATAAACAAAAAAGCGAGAGAGAGTGGAAAAAAAAAAGTTAATTTAACTTCGAAGGAAACGAAGGCGGTGCGCGGAAAATTCTTATATATTTCTATATATTTATATAGTGCTGTGTGGCTGTGATAGATATTCTAATGAATGTGTCTATATAATCTGTGAGCTACATAAATCTTCACCCTGAGTTCCTTACGAGGTAGGCAGAGAGCACGGAGTGCCAAATACATATTTCTATCCTTGCAGACCATATTATTCAATGTCATATTTACTAAAACTTTTTGACTGCGCTGTTGTTTGATGATCGAGAGGTCCTGGGTTCGATTTCCGGATCTGATACTATTGGATTTTTCTTACTTAGATTTCCTAGTAGACATTTCCAGTAGCAGCTAGGAGATCCTTAGCCGATGTAAGGCAATAAGCTCAACACCTATTCCATGACAAGAATTATAACGTAATTGTTAAAACGTGGGAATACACTACACTATACCTGTCTCTGGTAGATACAGAATAAATGTTCCTTTGTAATACAGAAATGTCAAGGTGGTAAGAACAACTCTAATAAAGTACCAATGATCTCAGAACGAAAAAGAAATCAGTGAAGACAATACGAGAGACTTTTAACTCGCCGTTATAATTTACTCCTGATTGGGATCTGCTAAATTAAGAAAAAATAAAGGGACAAAGGGTGGGCTGGAATTGTTCCTTTTATTTTTTTTTTGTCATCCAGACGGGTTGATTTCACAAACAGCCGTGATTCCTTTGTTGAAATGTACTTGATTAACTGCTCCGAATTGACTACTATGCTAATAATTGCAATATTAACAGTGGAATTCTTGTTAACAGCGGCGACTTAATTTCAGATAATTAAAATTCCGCAAAGTTAGTTACTTATATTATTATATAAATTTAATACAAGTATTATCTAAGCATTACCAGTAATATAATGATATTTGTAATAATAATAACTGTAAAATGAAATAACACTTGTTATTAAATTATATATAATATTATATATAAATAACTAGCTGTACCCGGCGCGCGTTGCTACGCCTTGATACAAATACATAATAATATACCAATTTTCATAACAATCGGTAAATACAATAGTTTTTGACTTCATCGATGACATACAGACCAACATTCATTTTTATATATATTGATTTTATTTATCGCACCAAAAATATATTTTTCGAACTTATATTAATTATACGAA
>DWDT01003059.1:0-12817 GCA_018245595.1 Microceris scylla | reverse complement strand
GTCGTTCATCATGAGCTCCCGCCGTTTTCAGCAAGGTTGTCTCCCCCGCTACTCATATATGTATAATCATGTGTATAAACACTCACGAGACGTTATAGGTGTAAGTATACTGTTCGTAGGACAACATTGTAGATTTTTTAAATTCAATTATTCAGAGTAGTGGTTCAAATACACATTTGGCAAATTTAAACTATGGTTAAAAAGGGAAGGTGTAAATTAAATAATATTATCTAAGGTATTGTCTTAGACACTATAGTAATAAAGCATATGCGTTCGTGCTTTGGTTAAGGTTGTCGTCTGATTGTTTTCATTTTCCTCTGGAAAGTATTCGACATTATTTCAATAAATTACCATTGTAGTTTAGTAACCTAAGTGAGTTACAAGATGCCGGTTTCGGGGAAGAAGGGAAGGGAATCCCGCCCTCCGTGATCAATGAAAAAATATAACAGTATCTACCACTTATATTTTCTTTGATTTTAGACCTGACAATCGCATGAAATAAAAGTAGGTATTTCCTTCTTTCCAATTCTTGTGTGTTACATGGGGTGCGTTCCAGTAAGCGTCCACAACGACCACGCTCACGACCACAGTTTTTCGCATTCCACTTGTTTACGAGCGTTACGGTCGTAAACGGTCTTACGGTCGCCATGTTCGTTGCTTTGAGTTTTGAAAATCCCGCCAATCTCCACGACCGCGGCGACCCACCTTTTCAGATGGGTCGCTGTGGGCTTCGCGTGAGCATAAGTCATGACGTCATGAGTGATGTTTTCGCCGCGACCACAACGACCGCGGTCGCTATGTGGAACGACTAAAGGAGCATTGTGATCGTTGTGAACGCTTAGTGGAATGCACCCATGCATTACGTGCATCATAAAAGGTGCAACATTCGCATATCAAATAAAATTTAACATGTACATGTTCTCTGAGCTCTCATTTGTTTAAAAGTTGATGCATATTCCTCTAAATATTTTTTAAATAGAATTCAAAGTTAACAATAATCGCAAGAGGAGTACAATTTAGTCTTAGTCATTCTTCAGTTGTTATTTTTCTTTTGTCTTGTATCACTTATGGATAGGCAGTCCTGGCAGTGTTGTACTAGTAAGGTGCTACAAGTTTGATAATCAAAACCATTTAAGGTCGTAATAATAAACTTAAAGGCTCTATTAAATCTAAAATAGGCATCAGGTACAAAGACCTTGACAATGTTCAGGTATGATCAGTTACAGGTATAGCAGCATAAATAGAATTTAGGTATGATAAGAAATATGCCTGCATCCTATGATTAGGACTAGAAAAAAAGAATGCTGGCATATTTATGGTTTGTATATAAAACTTTATCAACAGATTTATGGTATATGAAACTTATATGGGCGGAAATTAAATCAGACATCAATATTAACAGATGACACGCCAAGGAATTGGTTAACCAGTTACTGTTAGTGGATATGACTGAAAGTCATGCTGATCAATAAATAGTTTACTTTATATGGCATTAGGCTCTTTAATTCAACTAAGGATATAATGATGTAATCAAATCGATAATTGAACTTAAAACGGATGTGACTTCCAGCAGTGATGTATTAAAAAACAATATAAAAATAAATAAAAAAACACATTTTGTGCCGTTTTTGTAATTGTAAACCGTCCATTTGGAAAACTGTTACTCGTTTTTCTTATACAAGGGCTATGCTAATCTTAGTAGTCACATTATCCATTACTACTTGGCTGTATGGAGTACCATATTATTGTTTTACAGAATTAAGATATATTATACACCGTAATTCTAAATAAAGAATAAACTTTACCTCAAATCTGTCTTTTCTTTTCGTAGCAGTTTCTTTTAACGACGATCAACAAGTCTTGATTCTCAACTGGCAGGCGCTGCAGCCTGTCTAGTTTGCACATTTTGAGCAAAACTCCCTTTGGAGGGTTTATGTCCAGCGATGGACAAACAGGCTGGTGATAATAATGGATTTCACCTGAGAAACGAATGGATTGGTAATAAAATACAAAATGCTTAGTATCATGCTGTACAGTTTTTTATTTGAACAACCCTTGCTCATTATTTTTAAAAAAGGGGCGTATTCACAGTAAACCTAACCTCAATTCATGACAAATATCTTGAGGAAATTCTTTTCACAACAAGTGTACAATCAACCAATGGCACATATAAAATGGTAACATATTACATCTGTTCAAGTAAATACGCGCCTAAATTAAACTCTTTATGATACCAATTTATTTCAAACAAGTTCATTGTATTACACACATTTCATATATCATTGACCAGTATATTGCGTAGCAATAATTTTCGAGATACCTAATGAGTAATAACTTTAGAGTAATAGTTTTTTAATTCACAATTGAAACAATATCATATCGTACATATTTAAAAGGCTATGTTACTTGTCCCAACGTACATACATATATATTCTTACCGAATGTATCAATAGTGTAAAGTGTAAACACGTCCGATTCTTGGTGAAGTAGAATGCGTACGTAATAGCGTAATCATTTTTCTTTATAAAATTATGATCAAATAGTTACCTGCAGTAGGACAATACGTCTATATTTGACTACAAGATGTTGGATAAAAATTTGGTAAGCATATATGACAATTATTTCAAAAAGCGACAAATAGTTACGATGAATGATATAAAAACAAATGTGCGCTAACTGATTTCATACTGTGTTTAATACATTATGAATTAATAGTGTCAATTAACCAAACTTCGAGGGTCATTATTGTGTCCAAAAATTTTTTATACAAAACCTATTCTAGCAAACAAGCTATCGGGCCTCATGGTGGCAAGTGGTCTCCATTGCAAGAAGTCAGGATATCTCGATTGTGTTACTAGCTTCGATGGAGTGCTAATTGTTTTCGAGAGTCCCATGTCAAAGCATGAATTTAATACCCGTATTAAAATTATCATTTAACATTGAGGCAAATGTGAGATAGAAATTGAAATATATTTTAAGATCTTAAGAATTTGAAGGTACCATGTACACGTATTTTTTTATCAAGAAAAATAACGTGGTATACATTATAAGATTTTCAGTGATTTGTCGGTAATTTGACGCCAATCAACTATACCTGAAATTTAAAAGTACCAAAGAATTTAAACAAAGAACCAAAAGAATCTTAATTTTGAAACTTGTACATTTTTAAGTCTGTTCTAGGCTATGCCTTTTGAAATAATTTTAGAAGGTAATTCAAAAAATTATCGTCTTAAAGCTAAACTAGTAAATTAAAATCTATTAAGTAGATAAATGGCTATTCGTTATGTACAATGCATTACTTTAAGATTTATCATTCCCTATTCTTAAAGCGGTTACAAATTACAATAAATGTTCATATGATACAAATCTTCCCATGAAATTAAAAAAAATAACAAACGGGTTCAGTTGATTTACGTGCACACTGCGGTATGTATAATCACAACGAAATTTAAATATTAAATTTAGGTACATTACAATAAATTACAATAATCAGAAATAATTATACAAAATTATCATATGTAACGATCATAATATTCACAGATCAACATAACACAAAACAACGTAAATTCACTTATTTTTGTGTACGGGCAATCCACCACGGGCATTATTAACTTTTGTTGACTTCATTTTCTGTATGGTAAGATTAAGAGGAAGGTTGTCATCAGAATCTGAGCTGTCGTGCGGTGGTGTGTGGGAACGAGAGGAGACCGTATCGTTGGAATCTTCGTTGGGATATTTCGATCTTTCGCGCTCATGTGAAAGTCTACTAGTACTCGTACTAGGATTTTGCAAGGCATTACTAAGTAAATTCTCATTTCCATCACAAGGGGCCTCTATAATCTTCTTGTCCCTAATTACGCGGACAACACTTTTCAGTCTTTTTCTCTCGTGGCTCGGCCTACTATCTTTACGATTTTCCGAATAAAGGGCTCTATAACTAGAGACTCCACTTGTACTCGCAATGGGTTCCACACTGGCTTCCGGTTGGTTCGTACTTAAATTTGGCACACTAAGGGCACCGTTACTTTTCTTTGAAGATTTGACACCTTTACCGGAATGGGATTTACGTTTGCCGGATTTATCCGATGAACTCTGTACAACTTTACTCTCTGTGTAATGTGATCGTATTTTACTTCTTTTGATTTTCTTCTTACTCCTTTCAGAACTCCTTTTCCTTTTTAATTTCCTTTTCAGAGTCTTCCTTTTTTCTTCGCATGAATCATATGAATCAGTTGACGTGTTGCCATGGTAAGAATAGGAAGTAGTAGCCGAAGACGATGACGACGACGACGAAGAAGAAGAAGAAGACGATGAAGACGATGATGACGACGTCGATGGCGCGGACGTGGCGGACACAGTGTCCGGGAGTCTAGCAGGAGATGGAGTCGTCCGGTTTGTATCGGTAGTTGTGGCAGTGTCAGCGGACCTGGCGCGACGCTTCCGCCGGGGCCGAGGAGGCCTGTAACTGCTATCATCACTGTCTGATTCTCTGTTATCACGAGGCCTGTGACATTTTAAACTCAACTTCACGAGAGGACTTCGTCGATATTCTGAACATTCAGGATTATTTGTTGGTTCAGGCTGAGGTGTATCTTGAACAATTACATCGCTGTCTGAACCAAGCAAATCTACAATTTCAGGGGTCCTATCTTGAGGTGGTTTTATATACCCTACGACCATAACTTCGGAATCGTCATCAGTATCTGAGTGCGATATAGTTTCAATGGGAATGACGTTGTTAGTAGAGGGATTTGGAATGTAGTTTTGTGGATAAACGGGCACGCGGGCCGAACGGGTCAAGCGAGACGGTCCAGGCGGCGACACGGGCGGAACAGTGCTGGAGATCATTATAATATCTGAATCACCGCTTGAATCAGATTCAGAAGCAGAATCCAGTTCATTGATCATGGTCGACACCCTTGGGTCGGTGGTATATTGCACGTTTCTATCGTAGCCTGTCAAATCGTAGGGCGTCGATGCAAAGCAGTACAGCTCGTGCAAGAAGTGTTCTGTTCTGTCTCCAAAATATCGGTGTAATGCGTCCCTAAATTCCGGAGAATTAATGTGGTACTGTTGGAGCAATTCCAGTATGCGAGACATTACAAAGTTAATATGTCTCTGATTTTCATTTAATAAATAAAAAAGTTCTCTATTCATCCATGGCATAAGTCTGTGCATTTGTGTTTGATTGTACCTTTAAAGAAAACATGGGCATTAGTAAATTATACTGTTAATAAATAACTTAAAGGTTAGCGCTAGTGGAGAGTAATAAAGTAGATACCGGTAGAAATCAGGATTACAGTCACGGAAGCGCCCTGTGAAATCTGGCAGGGGACGCGCCCATAAGTTGTGACGGTAAACGGTACGACGGAAAAGACTCGGCGAACGGCGACGACGGGCTGGTACCGGGAACACATTTGCCATCATAGGGTAGTGCTGCAGCAGCAGTTGCTGGATAGCAATCGACTCATGGGGCTGCACTGTTAATGTTGTTCTGCAAACAAGTAATTAAGTAATTTAAGTTACATAATATCATGATTTCTGACTATTGATACAATTTTTATACAGTGAATTTTTTTACATGAACATCTCATCCTAAACTAGGCGGAGTCTGTGTTCTGATAAACACATAGCTTACAATCTACATAAATAAAGTCAAAATACATACAATATATTAAGGATGGAATAGACTGATAGTTGGCATATATAAGGCAAAACTTTTTATACAAACTATTAAAACAAGAAAGTTGGCAAATTGGACAGAACTCAGCATTCATACATAATATAAAAACATTTTAAACAATTTGTATTTCATTGTGTTGATTTATATGAAAGAGCAAAGTTTCCACAATACAATTGGAAATATTCACCTATATATAAAGGTCCGTGAGGCATTGGTCTCAATATCACCCCGGTCATTGCTGCTCTCACTTCGTTGTTCAACAACATATTCTTCGTACTGGTGATTTGAGCGCACATTGTGGATAATGGACCTGAAGTTTTGCTTGCACAGGGGACATACAGCCTTAACCTGAAAATCCCATAAATAATCATTCAATAAAAATGTAAAATCTACAAATAGCCTTCATACACACAAAATTATGAATGTAATAGCTAGAATTCAATAAACCGAAAGGTTAGGTAGAATAAATTATGAATTATTACACTATCATCATCAGCCGGATAGCTTCTGGGGTAGCATGAAAGGTTTACAGACCTGACTCGCTTCTTCCATATTTATCAAAAATGTAACACAATGTCTGTAATCCTCGAAGGAGTAGGAGGGTAGTTTGGTACACTCACATTTCATCAGTTATGTTTACATCCCATGGAATAGGTGGTGGGCCTATTTCCATACATCTTCTTCAGTATTTGCATCCATCAATATTCAAATTGTTCTGTTTTGTCATTTTTTCATCTACCATAATTTTTAGATGTCTTTTGTGATTTTTACATAACATTGTGTTTCACACAAACTATGTATCTTCCTTACATTATTTATTGCATTATAAACATTTTGGGACTGTCTTGTTGGTTGAGTGGTTACAAAGCATGACTGCTGATAGAGGTCTTGACTTTGAATCCCAGCTTAGATTTTCTAGTAGAGTTCTAATTGTGACTTGAGTCTGGATTTGTGACCAGTGTATGGCCATAGGTTCAACATATTGCTTGCTTTTTCATTAATCATACCACTTGATGTTATGTTAACAAAAGTAATTTCAACCCTGTAATCCCGGAAGAGGAAGGCAAAGGAGTGTAGTACACTCGCACGTTTCACCAGTCACATTTATATTCTATGGAATAGGTGGTGAGCCTATTGCCACTCCGGGCACAGATCTAGACTCCAAGTCACTACTATAAATTCTAAATTAGAAGACTCTAGTGTACCCAACCAGAGGATTGAATCCATGACCTCTCATTCAGCCATCACTCTTGCAATCTCTCAGCCAACCAGTCAATACAGTAAAGTACTAATGAGATAAATTTAAATATGACAACTTTTGGATTCTAGTAATGTAGTCAGATTACACAAGAGGAACACATACATGCAGGCAAATATACTATATCAAAACCTTCAAACTCATTAGTCCAATATAGAATAGAAGAAAAATACTTGATAAAGATGATAGATGGAGTTGCTTGATTTGGAAGTTTCGTTTTGTCCAGAGAAAAAATAGAGGTCTGTAAAAGGTGAAATTAATTTTTAATTGCTGAGAATAATACACTTACTTTGCTCCATGTCAGAAGACATTTGAAACAGAACTGATGAAGACATGAGTCTGTGAAGGATTTGTTCCTGCATGTACCGAGACATATTGCACAGTTTGGGGGTGGTGAAGCCCGGCCGCCACCCTGTGTTAGGTTACCATCTTCACTTTTTCCACTATCAGGATTTGGAACTTCATTCCCTTGAGTCGATGGTACTGTCTCCATTTCGAAGATGTTTGTTTTCTGTAAACAATACATTTCATCGATCTACTATTGTTAACAAAATTCATTTGCTATATAAATTGCTTGTTTTTAAAAGACGTTTGATGTTGATCAATATCTCTATGACCCAAATGACCTAAAATGTATGATCCTTAAGGTTTATGTCTATTTAATACAAAAAAAAAAATGGTGTGAGAAATCATGCTCTGTGATCCCCAACCCACATACCCAGTATCAGGATTATGGAGAAAAAACCACTCAGGCGCGACCTATATCCAGCAGTGGTCTTAAATAGGCTGTTAATGATGATGATGATGATGTATTCAAAATAATATAACATTTTAAACTCTTAACAAAAACTGTGGCATTAGCTTAGCATTTGATTTAAAAGCGTACGCAACACTACAATCTGGAATAATTTAAAAATAATTATTAATTCTGAAGGTTTATAGAAAAAAATGTTCAACGTAACAGTCAGATATATTTTAAGTTGATCAATTGTATGAAAAAAATTAATGAACTATCACTATGAAAATCGCGATCTAAGATCGATCTGCAAATGATATTTGGCTGTGTGCGTGTATAAGTTCTAATCCGGGAGGCTAGTATTGTAATAATAATCCCTTCCCTACCTTTACTACACTCGAAAATAAAATATACGCGTTCCCAATTTCTCGACCAATATAATGACTAGAAAATAAATTTCACCGTTGTAACGAGAATAAAATATAACAAACATATATCAGCATATTATTTCTACAATTAATCAGTATCACTTCACTCTTCCATGATCCTGATTAAACAAATTGACAAATAAAATCACCTACTTGGGATATTGGGACTCTGTGAGTCCCAATATATTCTCTTACATTAATATTAACTATTGTAATCTCAATCTATATTACATGACAAATCAATAAACGTAAACGATATATTTTAGATTTTTATACTACAGGACTACCAAGAAAGTGCGTGATTCTCTTTGACAATCAAAAACTCAATATAACTACTATAATCTATCATTGAGACAAGAGGTCCGACCAGCAGTGAAAACACAGATAATATAAAGCATAGAAATCATGCTTATAGATGATATAACGTGAGAAATGTAGAAAAATCCAGGTAGACTCAGATACTCACAAATGATAAAAAATGATTCTTATTATTATAATAGGAACAGTCAGATATAGAACCCTTTTGTTCTAATAACTAATAGGTGATAGTAATTCATATTTTGTAATTAATTTGAACAACTTCGAAATTATGCAAGTCAATATGACTATGAATTTTTAAAGGCCATTAATATTATTATTATTAATGGCCTCTAATGGATGATATCCTGGTACCGGTACTCGTACTAGACATTTAATATAAACTAGTCTATTCATGCGTTTAAATTTTTATGATATAATATAAACCTTCAAATAAATTTATAAAAATGGATTTTATAGCTAATCTAAATATGTAATTTCAGTCTCAATGAGATTATACACCTCCATTTGGAATCAATTTTTTATGATGTAGATGATTATGTATCATACGGACTGCGAATAAAATGTTTATTCGATTTCATCAGGACCACCAAGGTTATTTAATCGATTACTTACTGTCTGCGTCATTTGGTAATTAATATTTCCATTTTGTTTTTTTTAATGATTAAGATAAAAAGTATTTCAATTTTTTGTATCAGAACTCTCTGGCCGCTTAAGCCATGTAATGGCATTAAAAAACTAACAACAGAAATTTAATTTTCTGATTGTCAGATAGTCACTCTTGTCAGTGTTTGTCAATTATTGATAATTTTTTTTCAGATATTGTGAATTAGAAATATAATTTGTCTTATATTGATTACGTGTTAAACAAAATGGGAGTTTTAAAAAAGGTGTTTTTCTTGTTCTAATTATACGATTCAGAGTGTTATATAACAAGCATATGTCATATTCAAAATTGTTTTTTATAGGGGCTTACAACCCTATAAAGGTTTATAAAGCATAAAAAAATTAACGTTTATTACAAATACCGATTTGCAGACCACCGGTCTTATGGGCCTGGCAGTGGCACCTAATCCTCATCATACTCTCGGTGCACTCTATGGTAAAATACTCCGAACCTTACAAAAGATGCCAGAGTCCTCTGCCTACAGAAAATACACTGAACAAATAGTTCGCGAGCGTGCAGCTGTCTTGCAGCAGGTAAATATAAGTAAAGCAGACTAATCTACTTTATTTTCACCACCCACTGTTAACTTCATTACAGCATTATTGTTTTGTAGCAAGGTATAACCTTCATACAAGACAGTGGTTTGCAGGTTTGGTTGTGTATATTTGAATAGCATAATAAAAATTAAAATTTGTTTCAGACAAAAGATGCATATGAAATTGAATCAAAAATCAATTGTGGTCAGGCAGAGGAGCTAATTATCCAAGCTGAAAATGAGTTAAATTTGGCTAGGAAAATGCTTAACTGGAAGCCTTGGGAATCGCTTATTGCTAAGCCTCCTAAGGGACAATGGGACTGGCCACCTTCAAAGGCTTAAATTAAAAATCATACATATTCTAATTTTGCTGAGTAGAAATAGTTCTGTGATGATAAAATATTTGTTTTAAAATTTAAATAGTGTGTTAAATAAAGTATTACACAGTTAATATAACATTCTTTTTAATCATGTTGTAAACAAAACTGATAGAACACAAAAAGTGGGATGCCATTAATGTCAAAAAAATTAAATTTTGGTGCATAAAGGGAATATAAACCATTTTGAATTAAATAAATCTTGCCAAAGTCCTAAATTTTCAATTTACAAAACATAGTACATAAGCCCACCACCCACATACAAAATCTACAGAAGTGAAGTATTTTAGCATATTATAATCACTAAATAATTAAACTTTTTTACTATACTTACAATACAAAAGGCAAAATATATTATGAAATACCCTTATTTCATTTAATCTTTATGCACAAAATAATATAGTCTACTTGATTTCACAATAACATATAAATCTGTACATTGTAGGCAATACAATATCATAATTAATTTTATTTTAACCCTTAAACAAGTTGAGTCACTTATTTTATTTATTATACTTCAAAATTATCATCATAACATACTATCAAGACAAATTGGATTTTTGAAATTTAGTTAAACAAATAATCAGGAGCTTAGTCAAAGATTGCTCTGTGCTTCTACATTTACTTCAGAACACAAAAATTATGTAAGATGAATAGTAAATTTGTGTGCAGAATCCAAAATTGATGTAGTTGGGTCCTTTGCCAAATTCAAGGGCAGACTTAATATAACTTTAATAAAAATGTACATTTATTAATACCCAGTTAAAGTTATTTCAAGGGAGTATTATAAAGTTTCTTATATAAATGCATCTGGAGTTTGTGTGAATATTAAAAATCCTCTTTTCTTTATTTAGAAACCTTAAATCTAAGATGCTGAGCTCATTAAAAAACTCTGCATCAATATGGCAGGGAGTTAGCATTAAATTTGTGTCATTCCCATTTTTACTGTTAGTCTTTGGTATGCTTTTGCAGTACCCTCAAATGAACTGTTCACTCTGCTTATACTCAAAAACAGTGTTTTATTTCCCTTTAATTGAAAACATGTTCAAGCACAAATTTGTATCAAATATTGCAACAGCAACAGTACTATCAAATCAAGATATACATCTTACTGACATTAATGCGAATTACATAATTTAATGTGCAATAAGTTGCAGAAACTTTGTGTTGACAATATGTGCTATGTTTTAATTATTGCTACATCAATTAGATTGTTCTTCAGCATATAATATTTTTGGCACAGTACATAAATTCTCAGGAATATTAATTTCAACATGAAATTTTGCTGTTCACTTAATATATTTCTTTTGACCTGTAAGTTTCTTTTAGAAATATGTTGATTACAATTAATTTTATAATAAATTAAACTTTATATAGGATAATGAAAATTTTACATGTATTTTATATGAACTAAATTCAAATGCTACTTATCAATGTTTAAAAATTACAATGGTAACTCACTTACAGAACATAGCTGTGTAAACATCTGTTTATACAAAACACAATGGTCCATAGAGTAACAACCAAATTTACATATAAACACAACCAATACCCATGTGACATTGACGGAAATGGTCTCACTTATTTATCAATATAATTTTTTTTATTACATACACTATACTTTATATTTGTTAAACAATGTTAATACATACTTAACTGATATTTCAAGTTGATGTCCTCTGATGTACATAGTTCCCTCACACATCCAATCACAATTACCAATGCTGTTTGTTATAGTATTTTGTGATATGAAAATTACATGAAAGTATTTTATACATTCTTCAACATATTAAACTTAACCATCTAAACATATTTTAACAAATAAATAACATCATAAAATCACTTCTGCTAAATACTGACATCCAACTCAAAATTAATTTATTTTGAATGTTAGTTGATTTTACTCATTTTGGTTATGTAGATGTAACACCTTTTCTGGCCACAAGGAGGTTTAGCACTGGATGTTTTTTTATATAACTTACAGCCTTTTTATGTGTCACCATTGTGAAGTCGTAGCCGTTGCACTGCAAGATTTTGTCGTGCATCCTAAGGCCGGATTTAGCGGCTGGACTTCCTTCATGCACCTCAGTTACATAAATGCCCTGAACAATATTGTCAATAAGTCATAGTACAATTTAAAATTAAATATTATATGTTTATAACCGATTGCACTCAGTGATTTATTGTGTGAATGGTAGATAACAGATTAAAACTTACGTTGTCAGTGTAGCCCTGGGGACTCTTACGAAAATCTTGATCGATTCCACCTCCTATTTTGAAACCACATTTCATTACTTCGCGCCCCTCCGCATCCACGCCAGCTTCTTTTTGTAGCGTTATAGGTATCTGTTGAATGAAATGAAATAGAGGTGATCGTGTAAAGAAAAACAAAGCCAATGGGAGTGGTCGTAGAACTTACGCTGAGACACTGCATAGCCGTTCCGGCTTGGTGCTGAAATGCCATTTTCGCCATGGTTGAGTATTTTTTATTAATGAAAGATCGCAAGAAGTAACAATGATAATAAATGTGAAGCCTAGAAGCAATAGAAATAATAATAAATCCTATGTTATTCTTTTGAAGTTTGACGTGACGACTTCGTTTTGACTAGAGAAGATAGGTCAGCCGAGCCGTCAAACAATTAGTGTTGCTATGCACAATTGTATGACAGTAGATTTTTGTGTAACATTGGTGCTAAAATTTACAATCCTATTAACACTTTGGTTTTTAACAAGTGATAATATTATACACTAGCTGTACCCGGCGCGCGTTGCTACGCCAACATACAAATACATATATATACCAATTTTCATAATA
>DWDT01003058.1:0-12819 GCA_018245595.1 Microceris scylla | reverse complement strand
TATCACTTGCTAACGGGGAAGGAAAACATTAAAAAAAAAAATTCTAAGGTGTGTGAAGTCTGCCAACCCGCGCGACTACTGATCGGGCAGTCCTGGGTTCAAATCCCGGGTGGGGTACTATTGGATTTGTCTAATTTAGAATTTCTAATAGTGACTCGAAGTCTTGATCTGTGCCCGGTATATCCCCATAGGTTCAACACCTATTTCATGGAATAAACGTAACTGGTGAAACGTGGGAGTG
Organism: Microceris scylla; assembly: GCA_018245595.1. Classification (NCBI taxonomy): domain Eukaryota; kingdom Metazoa; phylum Arthropoda; class Insecta; order Lepidoptera; family Hesperiidae; genus Microceris; species Microceris scylla. Next base: position 12,578 of record DWDT01003058.1, on the reverse strand, counting down.
TATTACTACACTCTTCAGCCTACCCCTTCATAGATTACAGGCAGCTTAATAATAAAAAAATGTCTGTAGGTAATCTCATAATATATTATACATATATTATCAGTGTAAATACATAACTATGTGTGTGTGTAGAATTGTGTTACCTATTATGTGTTTAATATATTTTTAATTAATAACTTACTGAAAATGGTAATTTGCTTGGTGACATTATCTTGAAATGATAAGGGAAATTCATGCATTCATATGTATGTATGTATGTATTGTACATATGTTAAATAATATGCTTGATATTATTTCAAATGTATAAAAATTAAATATAATCGAAGAAAACATTTATTAATAATTGTATAATACTTTAAGTTATTTCTTATTGTTTTATCGTAAAAAACTAATTTTATGTGAGCGTAGGTAATCAAAAACCATAAAGCGCATAATATTAACCACTAAAATGTACGATATTCGTATTACGAATTAGCTGCATGCGACTTAGTGCACATGGGGCTCAATTTTTTTTCTAAAATTAAAGTAGCCTAAGTTACTACTTATTACATCAGCTATTTGCTAGTGAAAGTCCCGTCAAAATCGGTCCAGCCGTTCCAGAGATTAGCCGGAATAAACAGACTGACAGACAGACAAAATTAGTAAAATATGCTATTTTGCTATATTTAATGCCCCGTGGCATTTTCTACCAGTCAACCCAGCCAGTGTATACCTATGTACATAATATGCATATAGTAAAAAGCCGTTATTTTCATATTACAAACAGACACTCCAATTTTATTTATTTGTAGTATAGATGGCTGAGTAAATCCGAACCACTTTTCGGTAATGGAGTCTAGTGGGAAATTCTATCTCCGTCCTTGTTTTGTAATAAGAAACAAACCTTCTGGGTAAGCGTACATTAATTGTATCTCTTTATCTCAATTGCTTATACGAGTATTAAGATCATGGGGCTCTTTATATTTGCAATGAGACGAAGTTATTATAACGCGCAACAATTTGGGGATTGCGTGGCTTTAGGTTCCATGGCCTACGTCATGCCGCTGGGTATATAGTACGCCAAATTGAACAATGTAAATAAAAAGTTTATAGCCGATATTTTCCACCAATTAAAAATCTCTGAATCCGTCCACGTATAGAACTAGCTGGCTGACTTTTGTTCCGTAGTTTTTCTGTTTTATTTGATTTTCGCAACCCAACTCTTTCAACTGGGCATGCAGAAGCTACCTTAGTTATACTTGAGAATACTTTTTACTATAAAACCTTTCTGAGTACATGTATGTATATTATTATCTCTGGCTTTATTCACATACGTTTTTTTTTGGGAAATCACGACCGGTGTAGTTTTCAGCATTGTATAGTTACTATGCTTAACAATTTTCAATTCGACTACCAAGCTGTGAACCCAAGTGTAATCCAATTATATTACGTCCAGCGGAGCGGGCGGCTATCACCTAGTATTATATAAACGCTAGCTTCACTAGAAAACCTAACGCAGTTTTGAAATATCCAAATGTAACTCGTATGTCGTTTGTCGCATAGGTATGATAGCTCCCATATATGTATATCCATTGCCAAACATGCGATAAAGGTGAAACCGTTAAGTATTGGTGACAATGGCCTAAGTTTAGCTATGGCCGACGCAAGAGTGCACAGGAAATACAAACTAGCCTACATAAGTCCGATCCCACGACACTCCAAGACGAATTTGTACATGTGGGAATGAATGAGAGCGCGCGGGGGCGACTCGGTACAAGAAACGGATGGACTCCGATTAGCCACATTGTTGGTTAATTGCCCGTGAAACGGCTCTCTGTTACTAATTGATCTTAATCCATTAAACTGAGATAAATAGCGAGGTAGCTTTGGGAACTCACGAGAGTAGCGATCATTTAAGAATTATGTTAGTTGAGATATTATCTAAACGTTTCAATTTATTTTTATATACTACACGCTTTTTGCCACGTGTATCATTTGTAGGCACTACATATTTTCACGATGACAGATATAAATACTATCAATATAATAGACCAAACTATATAAATACTATCTTTTTATGGCACGTAATATACATTTTTCTTATTCTGTAAAACCTGTCCCCTAATGAGCAAGTCATGTAGAGGCAACGTTAGACAACTTACGTAAAAATTGTTCGAAAGAGAGGCTCTTAAGTCGAGTGCTCCTGACTAAATAATGTGAGGATTCATACAATTACGTCATAATGTATTGTACCTACGGTTAGGATCTGTAACAATAACGCCTAGAAATTTGCACTTAATCTTCACAAAGTTAAGTCTTTCAGGTAACTCTTTTTATTTAAAAAGTCCCTCTCATCTAATATAAGTACCCGCTTAAAATGTCATGAGACATTGACAGATTTTACATATTATGTTAATTTATTTTTAATTCTGTTATAGGTGTGAAGATTCCTTATTACAAACAAGTAATCAAATGTATGTATAGTGTAAGTAATGTATGTAAGTCATCATGTTAGCATTAAAACTTGATTTAAGCCTACCCTTATTACTGGCACATACATACATACATTATGTGTAATTACTAGCACATGTCAGTTTTTAGTAAAATTAATGCAGGCTGTTATTGTGTGTATTCGGGGTTTTGTACACATCGTCTAAAGAACCTAACGCGCAACATTTTAAGTGTGTGTTCGAAACGAATTATTATTCCTGCATGTTCATCCTGACCGTGAGCCCCGGGTGAAGCGCTGCCGATATTACATACATACATATTTCCAACAACGCGAGGGTTAGGTAATGTGTTAGAGCTTAAAGTAATTTCCTGTAAGGAAAGCAGTCGTATCATCTTAAAGCGGTAAAGTGAAGAGATGCTTAGGAGGTAAATATCTCACGTACCTACATCTTATCGATCTTATCAAGATAAGAGTGGTGTTCGTTCGTTTTTCAATTATTAGACATAAACATCCTAATAAATAATGTGATAGTGAATAAAATTTCTGCAATATGTCATTCTAGCAAATAAGGGTATCTCTCGTGCTCGTAAAAAATACATACGATTTGAACATGAATTATGGTACATAATCTTGGAGGTAGGTAATATAAAAAAAAAATTCATTTTCAGACCAAGAATTGTATTGATTAAAGACTACTGGATAATTACTTAATATGTTAGAATATTTTGCGCGTATCGGTACATACGACGTCTTCATACTCGTATGAGTCACCCGGAATGTGGTCCCGTGACTTCCGAGAACAATGTATCTCGAAATACAGGATGATTTGATTTGCAACCGTTGCGTTTGCGCACATGGTGTATGGAAACAGTTACACGAACACTTCACAAGCAATTGGTTATAATATAATAATAAAAAGAATAATAATAACATTTTATAACAGTATTTGGATTAATTTTTATTGATAATGGTTCGGTAAGCTTTTCTGTTATTTTGCCTATTCTTAGCTGTGTATAAAAAGCGGTTATGACGTTTTAATTGTATTGAATAATGAAATGTAATGTAATTACCATTCAACGCTTTTTGCAATGTTCTATGTCGTGTTTCCTGAGTCTGTTGCTCGCGCCCGTGGCTGCTATTACCGTTGTATAATACCTTGCGCGCCACAAGCCAACATAATACCTAGGGTTGTTCTAGATTAAACATTACCATTTTGCCTAAGTCAGTAACGACATTTGCCTGCATCTACTGTGGAAACATGCAGAAAATGCAAAATTGCTTTTATACTGTGGCTAACGGTAAATCCCCTAGCTATAAATTTATTTCTTTTTTTTATGAAAACACAGGCAATTGGTACTAGTAGCCGCTTTGATCCATAGATATCTGAAGCCAACCTCGAACAGAACTAGAAATGAGACTTTTAATAGTAGTTAGCCCAGTCTTATCCAGTACAGGTTGCTAATAAGACTGAATTGGCGTTAAACGTTTTCAACATTTCAAAATATCTATAGGTATAACACTCAATTAATCGATCACAGAAATATATTAATACCCACCTAATCCTCACACTGATCTTGTTAAGCTCGTCTACCTGACCCCCCTCTATTCGTGTAGCTATATCGAAAGAAAAGAGTAACCGAACAAATGTTAGTTCTATTTCAACTAACATCGCGTGTCTAGGCTTAATGTCATTCATTAGCTTTATTACATTTAACGCAAGAAGGATCAGTAGATTGACCGTCATGCGTGCACGCAGGACGGATAAGGTGTTCATGGCAAACTAAAAACTTCCCTTCAGAACCTTTTTGCCTTTCCATTGTTGGATACAGATCACCTCTCATAATTAGAGGACTGAGCCGACTGAGGCCATAGTCTGCTACGCTGGCCAAGTGCAAGTTGGCAGACTTCACACGCATTCGAAAATTTTGTTTTTCTTTAAACGAATCATTAATATTGACTAAAGGTAGAATGCGAAAGGTACGAATGGAGCAGTAAAAGTATTGAACATAATTTGTTTTTTGTCTCTACGAATTCAATGGATAAAATGCTTTATAAAATATACAATATTACACTTATTTAATTATTTAAATAAGTGTAATATTGTATTTTTAAAATGTATAGTGTCGTTAGTAGCAATGTGTTTAACAATTTCTAGTAGGTAGTACCTATCGTTAGTACCTATAAGTAAACTATTCAATAAATTTATATTATTTCTATTTGCAGCTGCTTCGCAATTCGTTGTCTGCTCTAGTATATTTAAAAAGGCAAAAAATATTAAAAATCACCCCTGCACCGCTTGGGGGTGGGTTAACCATTATTTTAACGGGCGGTTATTTTACCTCAATTTTTCGCTTGTTTATTGTCGTTTTTATACAAATTTTAGGGCACTTTTATGCGGTTATGTTTAACCGATATTATTTTACGATTACGCCCATCGTCGGTAAGTATCCAAATGAATAAAAACGCTGGTACGTGCACCAGCTATTAAACATTTTTCACTCAGTCAGTTTCGATAGTAATGGAGGGCAGAACATACAGACAGCTTGAAAATAATTATTGCTAATTATTATTGTATAAGGAATATAATATCTATAATCGAGTTTTTTAGTTTATTAATGTTACATTGTAACAGACACAACTTAGTTAAGTTTAATTTGTTACTAAATAACAAATAGTTAAGAAAAGGTACGCGTATATTGGGACAGTGATATCGATTGTCGAGTTCCGTGATCGCGTCGTGGGTGCGGAGGGCGACGAGGGCTTGTTACGGCCGAGCAATCCAAGGGACGTAGGACGCAGACGGGCGTGGTCGTTATTTGATACGTCGAGCCTTTATCAAAACTAATCTATAGAGGAGGCTAGTAAATCACATTATTGTGAAAGCCATAATATTAAAAAGTGTTCAATGTCATTAAATACATATTATAGTTGGTATGTAATGTCACAGGCCACATCGCTCGAGTGACCGACAACTGATGGGGAAGAAAGGTCATCGCATGGCGACCGTGTCTCGATAAAAGGAGCATACGTCGCCCTCCTACGAGATAGTCTAATGACCTAAAGACGACAGCGGGAAGCTGCTGGATTCGGAAGGCCCAGGACCGGCAGGTGTGGCGCCGTTTAGGGGAGGCCTATGTCCAGCAGTAGACATCTAGAGGCTGACGATGATGATGTAATATCTATGTAGGATCTCTCTGGATTGTCTTTTAATATAAGATATGGTGTGTTAATGTTTTGCAATCCATCAATAAATGAATAAATGTACATCCGTCTAGTAATAGCAACGATCTCCAAACGTATTAAACGCTCGAAAATTTACTACTACAGATCTTTAAATGTTACTTATTTAACAACATTTATTATTTCAAGAATATATTTGCTTATTAAAATATCAATTGAGCAGGCATTTTATTTACTTAATTTGGATAAAATATTAATCCATTCATCCATTCATTTTACGCGTACTTAACCTAATGTAACCTGTTCTCTCCAATAATTGAACTGTCGATCGACCTTTCGCAATAATAATGGCTAATTGACCGATTTACGAAGCAAAATAATGTATTTATTTGTATATAGGTAATACGTAGAAAACACATCCAGTATAGCAGTAGATATTACAATAACTGATATACGCTACGTATGTAGCTAGATTGTCTTTCAATATACAGGGCGGAGTGTTGATGTGTTGGAATCCATTAATGGATAAATATTTGTACATTTGTCAAAGCAGCCGAGCCTGGACTGATTGACGTCAGAATCGCCACGTTTCTCTTTTTTGTTACCGCCGGCGTTTTACCCCCTCGCTGAACACGATATATACGAGTATTAGCTTTTTGCGTTTTATGTATTACTATTTATTATATAATAAGAATTGTGTTCGTTTTGATTATCTACTTTGTTTTAATTAATAAATCCAGTATGGTAGAGCCAACCTGGTTAAATTTTGTAGTGATGGAACTAACGAGATATGAGCATTTAATAATTAATCGCCTATATTTGCGGCTTAATTTCATTAGTGACTAATTATTATTGTATAATAAGTTATTGACTATGGTGCTGTTTATTTGTAATTGAAAATGGAACATAGTTTGTTATATCTTATATAACGCCTAGCAGCATATGGTATAGGTAGTGTGTGTAGTGTAGAATTCAGTGTCTTGACACCGATCGATTTGTTGACAGTTTGAGCCAAGTTACGATTGCACTGGTTATAGACCTTACAAATTATATTTTGTTACTAATATCTTCGGGCTCAAGTGAACATGATGTAACCATTTTAACACTCGGTGACAAAAGTGTGCCTCTGTAATCGTGTCTTTAGTCCTTTCCAACTTTCCTAAAAACGCCATATTTACAAGCTTCCATTTCTTCTCATATTATGCCACGTACGTAGCCAGAAATGCCATTTCCTTGGAAATGAAGCTATATCTTTGTTCCGTGCACGGAAAAATTCCTTTAAGCATCTTCTAAAGTCTTCGCGATAGCACAAAGCAATGATAATACACGCCTTTAACTTGAACACATTATTTTGTTTTCAGTTCATGGAAACTTGGAATTAGATCATAATATTGAAGTTAACTCGTACAAACGGTGAGCCCAAAGGACATGGTAATGATTCCGTCCTAAAACTTGACTTTGAAAAAGGTTACAATATGCCGAGTTTTGGAGACGTTCTCATAAACTCGCATACAGAATTCTAAATGACATTGCAACAATTTACTAAACCGAATTTATGTTCTTACCTTCCCGGGAAGTTTATTTATTTCTCTCTGGTGTCTTTTCTATTGAACATAAAACTCAATAGAGTTTTTCTTAAACTTCCCCATTGTATTTTTACAGACTTTTGCTATTGCTTTTTATGTCATTTTAACTGGATTGTAGTTATCTTCAAAATTAGGTTATATAATTTAAGTTTTAGCTTGCACTGGGTCAAGTTGCTTTTGGTTATATTTTTTATATTTCCATGTTACGCGTCTCTTTATTTATTTAATTAAATGCCAGTAATCTGTCAGGTTATAATTTTAAGTTTTTCTCTTTCTTTTATTAGCTTTTTTAAATCTATAAATTACAATTATTATTGTTCAAAAATATATATGTGTATAATAATCGAAATGTATGTTAAGACCATAGTCTGCCGCACTGGCCAAGTGCGAGTTAACAGGTTTAGGACATCTGTAATTTTTTTTTAATTCTAAGCTGTGCAGTATTCCTTACGATGTCTTCCTTCACCGTTAGCAAATGATATTTTAACTTAAAACTCACTTTTGTAAAGAGGTATGGGTCATAGATTTGAACCTAGTACCCCCGGAGTGAAAGGCTGAATTCTTAACCAGTAGGCTTATAAAGATATTTATGCTTCAAAAATAAAATTTTGTGTAATTCTGAGTGCTGCTTCAGCTTAAGCTGTAAAAATAAGTCATATCAAAGAGATTCAATTGACTTGATGGCTCTAATTAACGAGAAGGTGAAATTTTATAGAAAAATTACATTTCTTTTTAATTTTCTTTGGTGCAAACTTATCCGCTGAAATAAATAACTTCTTGTTTTTACTTTTCCCGATCGGCAGTTGCGCTTGCAACCACTCGACTAACGAGGCAGATTTATTTATTCATTCTACAATATGATAATCTTCATTTTATACAAATCCTGGTGTCAATTTATAATTCTATGCAATACCCAGAAATTTCATACATTTCCTAAGAAATATATGAATCAAGGAACTTTTGAGATATTATTTAACATATTTCCTAAGTTAGCTCGTTATTGCACACATTACCTAGGAATTGTATATAATTCCTAGGTTTCATACATTTCCGATAACATGAAATACAAATATGTATACTCAAATCCGTAGTGAATATTGAACAATGTAAATAATGCTATAAAATACAGTTTCGTTAGTAAAAACTATTAAATAAAAGTTTTTTTGATGGCTTTAGTTATTGTAAAGGCATATTATTGTCTGAAATCCATAGAATTTTATGTAAGAAGTCGCACAGACGCCCTGTGAATTATCCTTTAGATATAATATACCTATATTTGCACTTATAATGAAACAACAGACTAATTGAATGAGGTCTTCACTGATTAGACTATTACTAGATTATTACTAAAATAAGGTCTTCACTGATTACAGTAATTAATGTTGCCGACGATATTTAAAGATATGATATAATTATGGCCTACTTAAATATGTATTAAAACGGAGGACATAAACTAAAGTTATTCAATTTAACTTAAATTGGCTTTGTAGTTGAAATTCAATGAACAATTCTTTCTATTGTAACGTTTATATTCTCATATTCAAATTTTAAAGGAGAACGCTATGGTTGACCTATACATGAATTGTTTGTTATACAAACCAAAACAACTAATTTTTAATGATTAAATGCCAAGTAAAGTCTTTCAAAATATAAAAAAAAACTTTCAATATGTATAATATAACATGTTTATCATTTAATAATAAAATCCCTATTGTAACCTATGATCATGTACATACATGGCCCTAAGGTGTATGGGATCTTGGCAACCTCTTTTAATAAATCTAAAAATTTAAAATGATAATAAATCACTGTAGTAATAACGAAGACACGCCGTAGGATTCTAGTCAAAGCGACGTCCGACAATCTGCGTCTGACTTCAATGGATTCATATAATTCTCTAATACATGATCAGCACTCTGATGAAACTCTCGAATTCCATTCTTTTTTCATTTACATACGGGTTATTTTCTAAAAATAGTTTATGTTAATAGTTAAACAGTATGTTTAAAATATTTGAATGTTTGTAAATACACGTTTGTATCAAGAGGAGACCTGACATTTCGCCGGTGGGCCCGAATACAGTTGGATCCGTGCCAGTATTCCAATTCGACGTTCTTTTATCTTTCTACAAGTGACAATTTAAAAAATTCACACTGTACCTCTGTTTTCAGCCCTCTGGGAAGATGACAGCTTTTTAGTATTGCTTTGATTAAATCTTTTTCTTTTTTGTTTCAGGCACTATATGCGCCGTGGAAGTCCACTTCGAGAACAAGGACAGTGGGTTTTTTCTAAAACACACGGCAAGATGGAACGGCGCCGGTCCCCCGCCGGAACCCATGGGCACTGCCTTACCTGGGGCGCTGCTCTCCTTGGACCGGTTCACCGTGCTGCAAGGTTCCGCCCCAGCGTCTGTCCGTGCAACATACGGACCGTTTTCCACTAAACAAACAGTACCCGCACGATATGCTGTACCAGATCCTTTGGAACCACCCCGAAGGAATGCGACTTTACTTGAACTGCAAGACGCAACAGCACACAGATTAGATGTGTCTGCTCATTTGGTCTTCCGTGAACTCCCGCGAGATGCGCCAGTGCTACGTGTCCTTTTCCATACGGGTGGAGAAGGAGGTACCAGACGCGCCGCTACACGTCCCCGACGTGTTTGTATAACTCTTCACGCTAGTCTCGGCTCCAAGACTTTGACAGCTACTTGTGGCCCAGAGGGTGAAGAAGGCGCCTGTTTAGCTGAATTGACCGTTCCAGCTGCATGGTGGCCAGCAGATGGGAAAGGCAAACGACCACCTCGTACTATAAAACTGGCTTATAGTGCAGCAGAAGCGAGTAGTGGGGAAACAGGAGAAGGTGCTTGTGGGCGAGTGTCTGTTCAACCCGCTTGGCCCTTGGGTACTGTAACATTGGCAGGAGCTCGAGCCGGCTACAGAGAGTCGAGAGCTGGTGATACAGCTCTTCTTCTTCCTCGTGCACCACTTTACCCTCATTCCAGATTACACTTGCCTTTTGTTATTCGTCGTGATAACAATCATCCAGTGGGTCATGTCGTCATTAGGTCAGTATTTTGTATTTTAGATTAGTAAAACACTTTTTATTATATACTCACTTAATCATATATAAGCTACCTATGAAAAAAGGAATTGGTCGTTCCTCTAGCAGTTAGGCTAAACCGTAGGAACGTAGTAACTAACAATAACTCCCGGTGCTATCATACGAACGAAAATAAGCATGTAAATAATCACACATTTATTATAACATACCTACTTATAAGTTACGAAAAGCAATCAAAGATTAAATTATACATACAAATATAATATAGGAATTTTCGAAGTCTCCTTGTTAAACAACTCGTATTTATGTCAACATTGGTTGTGACGTTAATGTGTAGTTGGGTGATGCTATTGGGTAATCGTAGTTCGTGATGCGACGGCGTTCCAGGGTGCTTGAGTCTTGAGATGTGAAATAGCTTTCAAGCACGTGTTAGGCAAATTGCTGTCACCGCATAAGCACATCACGTTGACGTCGACGGGTGTCCCTTTATCGTTACGGCGTACGTGTAGGTACATAACCGAGGTTTGTGCATTGCTTGATAGCTTCCTGTCAAGTTTGTTTAGTGATGGGTAGTACATCTGCTCGTCTGTTTAATTCATGATTTGCATACTGTTTTGATTACATTACTACAGTTGCATTACTGACGATTTGTCAAATTGTGCAATTCCTTAATTTTTCACAGCGAGATTTAAGAAAATTTGTGGTTATTTAAATGGTACGAGACGTTAACGTTTAAAGCCACTTGTAACTTTTAACAAACAGTGAACTGTAAAGCTATGATGGGATTGTGTTCTACATTTGTGTCAAGATTCAAACTACAGTAGAGTCTCGAGCGTCTGATGTCAGCGCTGCGAGTGGTCATTTAAAACTTTCTTGGTCTGTTTAACTATGTCCTAAATCTTTGTAAAAATCTTCCTTTCTATTAATAGATATGTCGTTCTATAAACGATTAAAAATATTTGACCTTTTAATGCTCGGTCTTCAAACGAAAGAAAATATTTTATCTAGTAAATATGAAAAAAAGTGTAACTTAAAACACGGAAATACAGTTTTCATCTAATTGATATATCATTTTACAATATGATATAAATATCATATTTTACATAAACGTTAGGCGCAAAATTTACTTGTAAACGTTTACTATTGTAAATTACCATGTAATTTTGAAGTAACGTTCGAGATTGGAATGTCTATACATTATTAAGAGCGCTGTAAGGAATTTGCCGCTGTAATAGGGAAAGTATAATCTTTGAGTAGATACAAGCACCTGCTCTGAAACTTCATCCGTGTATCTGAACATCCACGTGAGTTATGAGTCGTGAGTCGCTCGAGAACGCCGTATGCGCTCAAATGGAAATTTATAACCGTCTGTAAAGCTTCTAAAGCAAGGATTTTATAACATGCAAGAGGCTGATAAATATTCAAAATGTAGAAAGATTTTCTACAAACGCTATCTTCATTTATTATTATACAGCATATTATTATCACATTAATTAATAACGAACTACAATATTACCTACATACATACGTGTAGTAATGATATGCATGTAAGTTCCTAGAATAATAATAATAATAATAATAACAGTCTTTAATACGAAAAGAACTCTTAGCATAGCCATAATGTAACAAATAATACCACCATATTAAATTCCAATGGCACGTTTATCAGTTCAATATTCCTTGTAACAGTATAATTACAAATATACCTATATAACATAGAATAAATATAGGATATATGACTTAGATGACAAAATTACGATGGGTAACAAAGATTATTAATATATATGTATATATGTTGCCTGACGTCTGTTTTAGGATAAAGGTGAAGTCAGGATTGAGATTGATGAGCGTGTCCGCGGCGAACTCTCGCTGGGCCGTGACGGCTGAGGTGAAGCCCCGGGCAGCCACCGTGACCGCCACCCGCCTGGAACAACCGCTAAGGGATGACGACGGACTTGACACGTACGTTGAATTTATTAATTCGGGATGAGAGCTTTATGTAGTCGTCAGTACAAAGGATTACCCTTGCTTTATGAATTGTCTGTAAATAACTGACATTACATTGGGTATGGGATAACAAAATTCAAAAGCTGGGATTACAAGCTAGATACCTATTAAGTAATGTGCACTAATGAGCATTACCAACTGCTAGTGCTGAACCAAACAGAGCCCTGTTGGGAGGACGATAGAACTATTCTACTGAATGTCCTTAACAAAACCTAAGGATGTTATGTTAACTTAAGTAAAATATTATCGACTGCCTCGTTGGTCGTGTTGGTTGCATGTGCGACTGCCGATCGGGAGGTCCCGGGTTCGAT
>DWDT01003057.1:0-12820 GCA_018245595.1 Microceris scylla | reverse complement strand
GCGTCCTACACTACGTTTGCCAAGTCGCGGTCTCCACTCTAGAACACGTCTGCTCCAGCGGCTATCGGTTCTGCGACAGATGTGACCAGCCCACTGCCAGTTCAGCTTGTTAATCCTATGGGCTATGTTGATAACTTTGGTTCTCTGTATGAAAAAATATATGTATATAAATATGCTGTCAGTCGCTTGGTATCAAAATGGTTACAAGTGCATTCCGTGACGTCACATCGCCAAGGGCTTCTATTCCCGGTATAGCCGCTACTTTGTGGAACTCGAAATGAAGTTTTCTAAATTAAGTGTCCGCCTGAGGCTCCGCTTGAGTTTCCTTTTACTGATTCCATGGCATGAACTTCGTAACACTCTTGTACCTCTCTATATATATACTGTGATAAAGTTGGGCGTTAAAATCAAACATAAATTTTAATCCGAAAATAGAAAACTTAATTCTAGCAAAGCTATGACATTTTGTTTTTATGAATAAACCGGGAACTTAAAAGGCAGAAGTCTCCTGTGGACACTGCCACTCACTGACATCTCTGCTATCGATCTGGATTAGGGCTTTAGGATATATATACGTTTGTTTTATATATGGTGATGGTAATAAACGTCTCCCATACTTCATTAAAAATGACTGTGCTGCCATCTAAGCGACCTGGTGCCCCCTACAAAGGACACCCCAGATGGGATATTAGCTCTAAGTACATCAAACGTCAGATGTTGCAGAGCAGTTGAAGTCTACATGTATCAACACATATTGCACAAATACTCCATACTGTATAAGTGGTGCTAGTCTCCAATGAGACCACAAAGCAGTAGGTAGCGCTCGATGAAAATGACGTCATTAGTCAGCCGCGCACGGCAATTAGGTCGCGCGATCGCTCGCCACGCCGCGGACCTCGTACACTCGCAATTACCCGGCCTGGCCCTGGAACGGTAATTATTCGGACTGGTCCCGGGACGGCAATTACTGGATCCATTGCAACCGCCGCTGGGATTTCAGTTGTTGAGATGATCTGCGGGCTACCACGATATGCGATTTAAAGACTTTTTTGCACTAAAAAGCTGCAGGAGTTCATACATATATTCACGTAGATTTTTTATTTACTTTGTAATGATTTGTCCAAATATGGTTACTCAACAATATAATCCTAAATAGCTTTCAGAGATGGGATTGCGTCTGGGCAAAGACCGTGGGATACCCTACTGCTAAGTGCTGTCACCATTTCGGCGTCTGGAAAATATTGGATAGGTATACTAAGTAATGTTGAAAACATTTTACGCTTAGGTTTCAGGGTAAAAATATTTAATTCATGTAGACGTTTTTACTTGATACCTTTACTGACTTTTTACTGATATGCCAGCAGATGATACTGGTAATCATCACCTATGGACATTTGCAGCGCGAGAACAATCGCGAATATACTGGAAGATTTAAAAGGGGTTTTTGTCAGTTTTTAAACATCTCCATGTCATAGCACTCCGAAAATAACTGACAAGGAAGCTAATTCCACATTTAACACGTAAACCGATCACACCGTAAATTATCAGAAGTCCAATTAATGCAGATGATATTTTATTTACCAACCTTTGCTACGGAAGAATGTATCCACATTCCACATTTACAAAATGGTCGTTCGTTATAAAGTAAAAAAAAAACATTCACAATCCGAAAAAGAGGTTTCTAATTTTGAAGTTCAGTTGAATATATTTATTTAAACCATTTCATGTTACCAATTGTAAAGTTTCGCTAAAATATATAATTTCTGTATTCAATAATGTTCGTTTAAAACACTTGTTTTTATTTTACTGCATTTTTTTACAACAGATAATAATCAAAGATTTATAATAAAAGATAATTTTGATAATCAAGACAAATTTACTATTCAAGACAAATTACAATTTAATTATTCAATTTCTTATACAATGTTATTAGAATTAGAATAAGTTATATTTTTATACACTTTTTTAAACATTATCTCTTAAACATTCTCCATTCTTCTCTATACTCCTTTAAACGACGTTACACACAAACCTGGTGAAATCATGTTTATTATTATACAGCCACGCCCGATTCCTTACAGGGTTAACAGAGTTATCTCATCCATGTACGTTGATTATGTCGATTCATGTTTATCAAAGCGTCTATGAAGTGGATGGCCGAAATTTTCCCGAATGGCGCTCGGACGCCACCTGTTGATCTCTTGTCTTGGAATGTGACACAGCATTCGTAGCTGTATACCAGCATTGCTTCATAATACGTTGTCAGTATTTCGTTTATAAGATAACGCTACGTCTGTTTTTCTCCATAGAGGTGTGTAGAAGAGTTATAGAACATATCCATGGTTCATCTGTTATATGTACTTTATATTATCTGTTATATGTATATAGGTTATATGTACTCATTATCAGAAGTACTAAATTTTGTAGTTTTAATAATATTCCTTTGACGTTATAAAAAACCTTATTCACATCAAGATCACATACATTCTGAAATATACATTTATGATAGCCTTAACTACAAATAACCAGGTATGTACAATCAACCAAAAAAATAAAATAATATATGCGTTATATTGGTAACATTAGTTTGTTAAATGTATGTTTAAATTATAAAAAAAGTTTATTTTAAGGTAATACTAGTAATACATATTTTTAAATAGTACTAGTAGCCTTGTATTTAAGCTACGTAGAAAGGGCTTTAGATATACGACTTTTGCTATTGTAAATCCCCTTAGCCACCTGTAGGGTGGATCCGAGATTTCAAAACCCGCCGCTCCCTCCCCAGCTCAATATGTACTCATCGACCCAAAAGCTCGAGTAATTCTATGGAAAATTTTCATTTACGACTCTTGAAGAAGGGAAAGTGATACTCCGGACTAACTTACATTTTTTTTAGGAAAGAAAAAATAAAATAAAATTAAAAAGATTTAATAGAATATTGAAATAAATAATTTAACAAAATTAAAACTATCGGTGATCACTTGGTGGTTTAAAATTCAGTCTTCAAAAATATGGAGGTCCGGGATCAAAGTACTCACCTATAAACAATGTAATTTCCTTTAATGGTCAAGGAAAATATCCTGAGCCATTTTAGATAGACTTCCTTAAATAATCCGTTAATTTCTTAAAAAAAAACGAAACGATATTTCATCATGTTAATCTTTTATTTATTTATTTACATTATATATTCCTATGTCAATTCGAAAAATATGTACCAGGTGTGAAAATTTGTAAAAAAAATTTACAGCTAAGTTGCCGCAAACTGAAATCGTAATAACTAGGATATAAACACGTGAAACCTTTTAATATTTGAGTGCCCTTTGTATATACGTACATATATGTCTAGGTATTCATAAAAGGTACTCCTGTCGACTACGCAGTTGGCTGGCAGAATGTGTGCGGAGCCGGGCCTGGCAGATACGGTAATTGCAGCGACCATTAGCGCGGGAGAGATACCAGATGACGGCGCCATTTTGACAGCTGTACTTGTGCGGTTTCGCGCGCTTTTGTATATTTTTTTTATTTTATACTACTTTCGTTTATACCAGCATCGATATATTATATAAAATGGTTAGTTCATTTATCATTAAGATGTACTACATTATAATGGAAAATATATTATGTATATATTCTTTAATTTATTTTGTAATCTTAAATGTGTTAGGATTTACCGGCTTGTTTTTGTTGCCCATTAGTAAAATATTTGTGATTGGATTTTTGGTGATTAAAATTAAATTTATAATTCTATAATTCTGCTCTGAAATATTTTAAAACCAGAATTTTATTTATACCCCCTTTTGTCCCAGGGTTGCTCCTTAAAACTATTACTATTTATTTAATACTTTGCAAAATATACTTATCTATTTTATTCAGAATTTGCAGTATATTTATCTGTATCTCATATTTCTTCAGAATGAGTTTTGCCATTTTAATAAAGGGACGTGACAGACAGACAGAGATTTTCACATATTATATAACATTAATGTGGATAATATATGTGGGACTTATCAGCTAACATATGTATGTGTACATGAGACAATAATACCTACGTAATAGTTTAGCGGTTTGGATTTCGAGCTCAGCGGAGGCCTGGGGTTCGAAGCGTTTTTACTTTAGGAACATATTTTGTGATATGAAATAATATCTGCGTTTGCAGTATAACCGAACGGTTATGGTTTTAATTTTTTTTATTCTAAGATATGATCCGTGTACAATAGTGGAATGACAGAAACAAATGGTGATGATGATAATGTCATGATGCTGGTACAAACACATATAATTTAAACGCTTTTATTCTTTACTTCTTATTATTAATATCAACATGGTATACTTTTCACACGAAGGTTAATTGTGTCTGAGATTCAACCCGTAACGTAGGCTCCAGTAGTTGCTTACTGTTAAAGCAACCGGTCAATCTTACTTTGAAACAAGAAAAATTACAGAATAAAACCGTTTAATAAATATCCGTATATATTTTTTATTATTTTGATCTTAATATAAAGCGATGCTAGGTACATTTTATTTCGATATGAAATACATTAAAAAATTGTGTTATTGTACTATTACGATATCATCTCGCCAGTTTCATTACAAGGCAGACAGGGGGCACCGAATGTTAAGTATATATGTATTATATCCTTACGCCTAACATGCTTATCACCAGTCATCACTATCTTCATAAACGAGAAACCATTTATTGCAAGGGACTACTCTCAGAATGGGAGGATTGAGACCATAGCTTGTCACGTTGACCAAGTACACTCAGGTATAACGTATTTAGTCGGGTGCCCGTGAGCCGGGTAGTGTATATAGTGTACAGCCCGGGTGAGAATATCGACGCGGACGTGTTGCTGACGGCGCGCGCGGCGTGGCGGGCGCTGCTCGGTCGTGGCGGCGGTCCCATTGTTCGAATATTATACATCGATGTCGATAGAATATTATCACGTCACTTCACATCGCAACGTTACCTATAATTTCATTACATTTTTATATCATTTCATTAGTTTGTTTCAGACAAATGATATGTAGAGTTTCTCTGTGAGGTCAATTATATACTCGTATATATACGTTGAATAGGTTATATACATATGTGTAGCGCAATTAGTTGACGTAATATAGCAGATTGATCGAGATAGTTAAGTCACTTCATTCATTCATATTCATTTTATTGATTTAAAATATTCTACTAAAACCCTTCAGTCTACACTATTAACGATTATATTGGATATCTTACTGCTTTCTCCTTCATATTAAAAAAAAAGTATCGATATCGATAAAAAATATTAGCGAATGTAGTAATCCCTAGAACCATTTGCCTCACATTACCAGCGGTGGCAAGGTCCCGCCGCCGCGCCGCCGTGTCGAGCGCCGCCCCAGGGCTGCCAAAATTTCAAATCAATCTCGAACATTTGTATAGTATTTATAATTTGTATATTTATGTATAATGGTGTATATCTATGTGTAATTCGTCTATTTGTGTATTTATAATTTTTAATCCGTCACTTTGAGTCCTTTAGTGTGTAGGCAGAAAGCATCGAGTGTCAAATATCTTTATACTTCCGGACATGACATCTCTTCATATATATTTATATTGACATATTGTCATGGGATTAATATAAAGAATCCTAAAATTGCACATGAAATTCAATATTCACTCTTGTCGATTGAGTTCTATTGTCACAGAATTCACTAAATTGCTATTCAAAAACTTCTAATTTGTACCTTCTTTTAAACAAATTACAAATTATTCTTTGTTCTTTTAGTGAATATAAATGTATTTGAGTTATCTTTTCACTATTATACACGTTATAATCATTACTTCAATTATAAGAACGCTACGACCGCATTCAATTTATAAAACATGTATAATTAATTATACAATATAATTAATACCGAATAACTGTGACACCAACAACCCTGGAACCCAAAATCCCGCTCTAAATAACCCCGTCCCGTCGCGCGCCCGGCGTGTTGAACCCGTGGCACGACGGTGACAAGTACCGATTGATAACTTTATGGGGCGCGGGGGACATTCTGACAAATCGTGGGCTTCTGATAGAAAGGAACATGGTGGTATACGGCGGAATATCATGGTATATGACGGTATATGATGGTATATGGCGGTATATGGGGGTATATGGCGGTATATGGCGGTACATATATGACAATTCGACTGCTTACGGACTGTGGGTTTGGTTTAAATGAAAGTACAAATTAATATTATCACATCCTTAACCCGCTTAGTATCAAAGTGATTGGGGATTCACATAGGGGAGTCACGTACACATTTGACATTAGTTTCGTTGGCGGTTGCCTGATATATAATAACTTTTGGAAACTATGTCAACACCTTGCATCAATAAGTTGTTGAGACCTCATTAACATTGTTATAATTTAACTTAGACAAAACTATTTGTAGTTGAACATTTTTTCTGACTTATTTTTAATAAAAATATGTTGTCGAAAATTCTGTCTATAGTAAGTTGTTAAAGTTGTTAAAGTTAAAGCCGTTAGAACTTACTTTATATTCGAAAATATTAGTAACAAATTAATGAATTCAAATTTTATCAAAGTACCGGTTATTTCTTTAGTATTGCCCTCTGTTGTGTAATAGCGTAAACTGCAAGACACACTATATGATTCAAATTTCTCCTACTGACCGACAGGTGGCGCTTTTATTATAACGTGTATAAAATGATCTAATTTACTTTCAAATATTTTTTATTGCATAAATAAAACCAAATATATTTTGTTTGTTACAGAATGCACCTGTCCAAGAACCAGTGTACCGAAAAGTGGCAATAGTAGAAAATTTCTTCGATATAATTTACACTGTCCACGTGGAATTAGAGGGCAGGCCAGGCAAGCATGCGGGTCAAAAACGAACTTATAGAACGGTGAGAAACTTTTTGTTTACCCTTTAAAAAACTTTCGTATACCTTTATCGAAACGTCTTGCTTCTGATGCCATCTAGCGGAAGTATTCTAAACTTATTTTCGCTCCTTGGAAAACTGACATAAGGAAAGCTTGTGGTACACAGTTAATCCAATAGATGTCGCTTTCGTGGTACTTTTATTAGGAGCTATTTCATCCGAGTCCGTGAACGATTGCCTACATGAATACTTATTCATTCCAATAAGTCGAATGCAAAATCCCTAAATGATCGTGGTTTAATATTTTTTCTCATTTATTGCTTTACGTACACAATTAAAGTTTCGAGTATTAGTCGATAATTTCTTCCTTTCTGAGTTATATTTTTGTTGGCATTGGTGTTTTCGTAGATTATTCTAAACATATAGATTTCCTTTCAATTTTATGCCTATGCAATGGGGAAATCCGACTTTAGTTATTGCTGTTTGAAGCGTTTTTTTGGAAAATTGTTATATCGTCTTCTAATTCGAAGGTACGTCGTTTATCCTATACATATCTAATATTATGATTTCTCTTTTAACAGATAACGGAAACCTACGCGTTTCTGCCGCGGGAGGCAGTAACTCGTTTTCTCACGGGATGTGCTGAGTGTGCTCGGCGTCCGCGTAGCGCCTCACCACCTCCCCTGCCGACTCCGTCGCCCTCTCCAACAAGACACTCCACCTATCTCCCTTTTATCCCACATTGCGCCCCGGAATACACAAGAAACTGGGAATCTGAAATAGATGCCGCACAAAACTATCCATATGAACCCAAATTTGATTACACTGAACTGCAACCTCTCAAAAAAGTAGAAAGTCCAAAAGCGACAGACACAGAAGACCAGGAACCAACCTACATAGAGCTGACGTCAAAAAAAGTCAACGGTTTTGACGCGACACCTTTATACGACAGAAGTTCTTCAGCAGAACCAGCTTTTAGGGAAGAAGAACCAGTGAGAACAGATCCTGAAATAGATAAAGATGACAGTCTTATTGACGTAGAAGATGTCAGGTCTGATAGTCCGCCACTCGTTATGATGAAAGAAGACCCGAAAGTCAGAGAGGAATCGAGCGGGGAAAGTACTAGGGCATCAGAAGCTGACAGTGATAAGACTGAAACTAAAAAGGAGAAGAAATATAATCCACTTGATGTAGCTAATTTGACTTCCAAAGACCCTCCAAAGTCGAGATCCCCGCCAAGGAAAAAGTTGCTCCAAGCAGCTTCAGAGTATGGCAACGGATTTGGAAGGTTTCCGAAACCGTGGAGGCCAGACAATGCCATGTACTACGGTAGCGAAGACGTGGATTACAGCGTTCCAATTACCACAGCGTACTTGAAGCATATGAGAACTATGTCCTATCACGAGAGATTGAGCGGAGATAATAAGGTAAGAAAGAATTTAACATTTCAAATATTCCCACAGCAAATGTACATACATACATACCAGGCTTGTTGTCATGTTGATCGTATCAGCGTCTACACATTTATTACTTTATGTTACATTAAATGTTACATTAAAGTATAAGTTACCTTAAAGTATTAGTTTTGGAATCTAATAGGTTGAACATTGCGTTTAAATAAATCTAAAACGTATCCAATAAAGTATACCAATGAAATATTATGTAAGCTTTAATAATTAGCAAGTGCCAATGTTTTAGTAATTCACACTAAAGTCTATAACACCCGGATTAAAGGAGACTTATATTAGTTCACGGGCTGCAGTAATCGCAGACCGGAGTGACCTACATACCAATACGCTTTCATAACATGAGAAAAACTAACCACAAAAACGTTTTCGCGAGTTACAATAATACCAGGAATATTTAGTCTATTTAAACGTGAACAGCACAAAGGTAGAAAAGTAACAATTTAAAATACTTGGGGGCGCGTTAATAATAATAATTTTTCTCTAACAAACATTAGTGGAATGATTGTAATGCGAATGTGGATTGCGGGTTCACATCTAACCCTAAACTTGAAGCAACTAAACTGGTATAAAGCCGCGGCGGTCGGATAGACCCGCCAACCTTTGTGGGGTGGCCCTTTACATTCTCTTGTTATGATTTCCAAAAGCACGCTGTTATTTAAATGCTAAGCACGTTTTCGTGTTTGACAAGTGTGTTTTAGAAATGCTGGTTTTACATTTGTTTGGGTTGTGGTAACTGTAACGGATCCTAATAAGATTAGTTACCTATATGTACAAATACAAATTTACTTAGATTTTATTACGCAAAATAAAAAATGCTTGTTCTAATCACACAAATATTTGTTTTATAAGAGAATCGAACGTTTAGCTGGGTTTAAAGGTCAAGTCACTCATCATTGAACAAACCGGCCTTTCTGCTAGTAGTTAATTATTTTAGAACCAATTCTGTATCACTGTTCAACATGTTTATATTTTTGTAGAGTTTATAGAACATGTCAAGAATCCTTATAGGAATCAGCACCGTTATTTTTACTTTTACATAATTATGTTATTGAAATATAATTTATTTACCTGTACGTATCTGTGTGCAATGTCTAAAATAATTAGTTGTAATTGACGTTCCTGTCTGACCTCTATGGGTCACACAGATAACGCCTGAAGTTAGGATAATCAGTATATTCTTGATCTAAGCCGGCATTGGCCCAAATCCTTTTTTATTCAAATTGTTCGCAAATATTCCTCTTACTGATCTGAATACAACTCCATTGCTAATCAGTGGAACACATTGTGAAGTCAGACAGCAGACGAGCGACTGATCAGCACGCGGGCCACTCCCGTGAAAGCGGTACGCACTGGGTGCCCGATTGATTCAGACGAATGTCCCACACAAAGGACAGAGCGTTGCCATAATCGGCGGCCGCATCTTTTCTAACTCATTTTTCTCGCTCGGGGCGTGGGGGTAAGGGTGGCACGTTTCATCAGCCGAGGGGGCGTCACGGTATTAGGCAAGACACAAAAACGATGCCCGGCGGAGAACCGCGCAAGTGTACTTCTGATGACGGCTTTTTTGTTGCCCGAATCTCTTGATAACGTGTTCTGTTTTCGTACGTACACTCATACATACAATCGGGTGTTTTATATATTATGTTTGGATGTAGTATAGGCTTGGGATAAGACGCGGAAAACAATGGATATTCTTGGCAAATGGTATTTCTTAGCCCGTCGTAAGGATAACTAAAGTGATGAGGATGTTGTAAAGCATATAATTATTTGCTTGTACTATTTTTTAATACTGTTTCTATAAGTTAGTAATATTGTATAACGTAAACGTAACATCACGCCTCTCATCCCCGAAGAAGTAGGCAGAGAAGTGTAGTATACTCGCATATAATAATTTTGTATTTCCTTAATAAACATTATAGTCTTTAATAGTGTTAATTTACCTATTACAAACAATTAAAAATAACCATCAACTACTGTATGTCCACGAAAATGTCTTTTGTTTAAAACTCAATCAACTTTATGGCATCATTTCAATTACGGTTGGAAAGCGAGATTTTTTATCAGTACAGTAATTAAATAATAGGTAAAATGATAGAATTGTAGCAAATGCAGTCATTAATCAAAGAAATGAGTGAACTAAGATACAAAACTGGATCGGTTCGTTGTTAGCGCGCCGGTCAGTTGGAAGGAGGGTACTTCGCCCTGCGCCCCGCGGCCGGCGACTGCCGAAAGTGCCCCCTCGCGCGACTTGTAAGATTGATTGGGGCTCCTTCAGTCCATTGCGCCCCCTAGCCGCGTGGGATCGACCCTCCTCCCTTTTTCTCGAATGATAACGATGGTATAAAGTTTCTGGATGAGTCACATGTATATTTTCATATTCAATATATTATGTATATTAATGTACATTTTTGTATATTCTCTGTGTATCTCATAATGCATAATTTTTAATAGATAAAATGGAATCTAGAACTTATCCAAGCAAAGGTAAATAGGTTTTTCCTAAACACAAATGGTCCAGTTTCCACCGATCAGTCCTTTCCATTCGACGGGTTCACGGCCAAACTGTAACCAGTCATATAATAATATAGAGTCAATTTTATGTATAGGGAGAATGATGAATACGGTAAAGCACCTTAGGTCTGTAAGGATAGAGATATTTGATATTTTGAGCTCTCTGTCTACTATGTAAGTAACTTAGCGTGATAATATGTAAATAATAATACCTAGTTCAAAATACGATTTTAAATATTTAATACATTGTTTTATAGTTTGTATATCTAATTTTCTAACTGCTTTTATCCATATCAACCATTTGTAAATAAGTAATATTTAAATAATATTTGCTTAATTCAAGAGCACAGTAACTTGTTTATAACAATAAATATAAACAAATATAATGTGCGTAGTTACAGTGAGTAAGTAAGTTAGTAATAAAAGCAAGCCACGCTCAAACAAGTTTATGCCGCGTCTATTCTCTTTATCTCTCCCACCCCCATTTTTCTCCAACAGGGGCTGTTAATAACAACGGGCTATTTTATTCGTAGCTCGCCACTTGCGGCTCGTGCGACGGCTTTGATGTCAGAGATTAGAAGTTTGCTTAATTCTGGGCCAGCATCGTACGCACACGGCCGACATGTTTGAAGCCATCGTATCTACGTAGCTAATAGACATAAAAGCTTACGAGATATTGTATACAATAATATTCTATGTTACAGCTGTATAGAAGTGTCATATTTAGCAGTATTGTCAGTGTCAGTGTCATATTTAGGACTGCCTCGTTGGACGTGTTGGTTGCAAGTGCGACTGCCGATCGTGAGGTCCCGGGTTCGATTCCCGGGTCGAACACTATAACATTTTCTAATTTAGATTTTCTAGTACTGGTTCGAAGTCTGGGTATGTGCCCGATGCATGGTCGTAGTATACCAGCATTCTGGTTGTAGTTCCCTTACTGTAAATTAGTCAGTTCGTTCGTGGTCTTTAACCTTTTGGTTAAGGGAATGTTAAAAAGGATTTGTCTTGCTGTGAACTACGAATTTTTGGTGTCTATATTAAAATGTTAATTTATGGATAAAATGCGTGTAAAATATTTGAGCACAACAGTATTTTAACAAAATTGACATTATTATTATTAATAAGTTTTTTTTATATGATCGAAAGAAATCTAGCCTTTTTTCTACATATAATTAAATTTACAATTGTGTGCAATATGAATATATATTAATTATTTTAATTGGAAAATTAACAATGATATCAATAAACAACATTGGAAATGGTATTCTTTATATTCAAATGTCACTTATAAAAGTGTTCAGGAGGGGGAAACATGCAGGGATATATATCTTGTCCCCTATATTTCCATAATATATTTTATGAACGTCATTGAATAGATAATCAGGTGTATGGGTTATCATAGCCTAAAATAGTCTTATATTCATGGTGTCCGGTTTTATTGTTGCGGGTAACTACATATATTCATGTTTCTACTATACTATGTACCTACTGACATGTTAGACGTTTTATTGTTGGGTGTCTTTCGAAATTAGTCGTATAATAATTTCATATAAGTAATTTCTCATATATGTAATTTATTTAAGAAAACTCTCACTTAGCAAATCATTTCAAACTAGATATAATATGTAAAATTATAAATAGAGATCTGATTAGCATTTCTGAATACGTAAAATTACGCCTGTAATCCTCGAAGAGGTAGGCAGTGGAATGTAGTGCACTCGGTTTTTTAGTTAAGTTTGCGTCCCATCATAAAAAAGGTGGTAAGCCTTTCCATCGCCAACGAATCCAGTCTTCGAACCGTTACTAGAAATTTCCAGTTAGAAAAACCCAACAGTACCCGACCCGATTCAGGGATCGAACCCAGGACTTTTCGATCAGCAATTGAACTCGCAACCACTCTATCAACGAGGCTGTTAAATTTAAATAGATATTTAGAATAGAGCACTGAGTGCCATATATGTCTATCAT
>DWDT01003056.1:0-12821 GCA_018245595.1 Microceris scylla | reverse complement strand
AGAGAGAAGCCACATCTCTACGCAACGCCAAGGGATCAAGCCGATCGGAAAGATCCTGACAATCGATGATTCGAGTCCGATTAGTTTCGATTTTTAGAATTTCTTACATCTGGGACAAATGGCATATCCATGTCCATGACATTAAAAAAATTAAGTATATTTGTTACGTACTTTGATGATTGTCTTTTTATATTATTTAATTCTATTTAACTGTCGGTATAAATAGAATATGCAAATAAATGTGGAAAAAATTTTGTGATCGTAAAGCACGCTAGGTGTAAGGGGTTCCACCCACCATCTCAGGAGCCCAAGCCCAAGTTTCGGTTTCGAACCAAACTGAGAGTGAGGCTGAAGGTTCGGTTTCGGTTTTGGCTGTAAAACCTGTTTCGGCCTTATACTACCGAAAACATTAAAAAGACTAACTTGAAACCCTAATTCGTGCCCGGCTTCCGCGGCATTGTCAAACGTAACTATAGAGCCGCCGCCGATGTTGACTAATGAGAAACGCGTCAGTGTTTAATGCTGACCACGAGCTGTTGACAAGGGTTCTGCTTATCCATTTCAGTCCTCATTCGACCTTCATACTAAACACTTCAGCACTGTACATACCTTAAGTACCACTGTTATTTATGTGCTTACATTTCTTTTTTATTTTTTCGATCAAATCATAGAGGTCTTGAAAGAAGTTTTTTTAGGACCATAGTTGGGTAGATCCGTAGTCTGCTTAAGTTCTTGGCAAATATTATGGTGGCAAATATTATGATGATTCTGAGTTAGAAAGGTAAAAATGTGTTCTTCGACTATTTTTAGTTTTTTTGGCCTTGAACACCAAGTTAGCTTCTCCATACAATTATCTCTCAACAAAAATTTCCCTCGTACCTACGGCTATTCGCCAACAGCAAGCATAGCGTTCATAATATATGTAGAAGCTATTGCGTAAATACCAATATATTTATATATGTAAGAGTACTTTATTTTATTTTAGATTTTTTGTTTTATTACGATATATTTGTACGCCATTAGAGGGTGGCTTTAAACATTAATTCGATTACGGTATCATTTAATGTATGGCACGAACGATGGACCGGGCTCGGGGGCTATCAAACGAAATTCACCTCCGTCCACTTTCAAACCATCGCCCTCCACACACACCGCTTTAGGACATTATAATTCCTAACCGAAATCAATTTATACTCTTATTTATGTATTATGCATATAATTGATGACATGGGAATAATCTATATGTTTTAGATTAACTACCACTAGGTAAGCCGGTAAAGGAAATCATCGTGAGGAAACCTGCACACTTTACAGTTCTACATACAATTTAAAGGCGCGTGAAGTGTGTCACTTCGCAGGCGTAGACCGGGCGTGGCAATGTAGGGACACTTGTCACTTTTAGGAGAGAGCTGTGTGCGGTAGTGAAACAATAAAAGGATTGTTGATGATGATATAGATCTGATTAAGATAACTTATATGCCCAATAAAGATGTAGACCAAATATTACAAGGTGTTCCTTCTCTAAAAGGCTTAAGAAGAAATAATTAGGTTTAAAAATACGACTTTCAGCATTTTCAGCGTTAATAAAGCAATATCGCATTTCATTTCGATTTCGCTGTTCTAAGATCATTTAAAAATTGAACTAGATTTACGTCCTTACGTACCCTTATAATGTCGATATACTCATTAAAAATCGTTTAGCGGGCAAATTTAATTGTACCCTCATTACAAGTAAACACAACAATATGCCCTTTCACAAGGGCGATACGTGCGCGCTCTCCATTTTATAGGCCATAATGATTTTGTAAACGACATTCGGGCGTTTAAGGAAATAGCGGTCGACAGATATTTTATGGGGATTCATTAAAATTGCCCAAATGGTGCCGTCTCAAGTGCAAGGTGATGAAGAGATGCTGAATGTCTCCTGTCATTTGAAATTACAGCATCATTGACGTTATCAATTACTCATCTAATAAATAGCCAACGAAATGTAAGGTCTTCAATCGTTTTACAGGTTTGCACGGGATTCTTGCACTACAGGTGTACATTTCTTTAAGAACATTT
This sequence comes from Microceris scylla, assembly GCA_018245595.1. Taxonomy (NCBI): domain Eukaryota; kingdom Metazoa; phylum Arthropoda; class Insecta; order Lepidoptera; family Hesperiidae; genus Microceris; species Microceris scylla. Next base: position 10,757 of record DWDT01003056.1, on the reverse strand, counting down.
TGTAACATTAGCTGGTTAAAGTGCAAAATCTTTAGCAACAGAACTCCTCTTGTTAATTATTATTGTTTTGTTGTTCAGTGAGCTTTACTGGTAAGTCAGCTTCGATATTGATCCATGAGATTTTTTGTGTGATGAGCAAGAATGTTTTTATCGTTTTTGGGCTTTAAATTATGTATATAGTTTTGTAATTTAGAATGTATATTATGTAAGTTAACTGATCACTATGTTAACTTTGTTTAACATAGTGATCAGATGGTTACGTATGAGCGATCGAAAAGATTATCATTATTATTATCGATAATACTATCAAAAATGTTATTTCATTTGTTCATGTAGATTTGTGCACCTAATCAGGGTAGTGCGGCATAGATACGGGTTGATTTAAAGGAATACGTCACATTAACCGACTCCAATAACCGGCGATCATTAACCAAGTTTATTGAGCCACTTATTTATTCGCATGTGCGCTAGTCCGAGCGAGCAGCACGTCGCCGCGCCGTGCACACCGAATGCACTCCTCACTGCATGATTTGCATGCAACGGCCGGCCGAAATGGACAACAGTCGTCGCCCGGATATAAATGGCCTGGCGTGTTAAATTGTCTATCGATATTATTTTTCTGTACAGATGCATTTTTTATTTTACCTACCATTACCTATTTCTACTTTTTAGAAGAATGGTTTCTTGCATTATTTGGATGCAGATGATGGTAGCTTGAAAACATCAGAGAAGATTATGGTGGACTCTTTGGGAGAGATCTGCATCTAACAGCTGAGTAACAGAGGCTTAATGGTTTAAATGCCCTATTCTTTGTATTATTCCAAAGGTAAGAACTTCAACTGAAATTGAATCTTTCTAGCTATTGCAGGTTTATCTAAAATAAACGTATCATAACGGCTGGAATCCCCAAAGGGGTAGGCAGAGCAGTGTACTACATTACCTCTAAGATGTGGGCAGTATACAAAAACATTGCCTTAATATAGCTTAATATTCCAGGCTCCTTCTCTTTACTCTAGCATCCGTGGCAGACCTCACCTAAATGCGTAAATTATAGTGCATACATGCAAATGGAGGGTAGTTTAACAATGGTACAGCCAGAACATCAATTTGGACTGCCGCATGCCACCGACAGTGTTGTTTATGGCCAACGTTGTCATTAGCTGCACCTATTGGGTACGGATTCGAAATCTCGTAAATACTTGGGGTGTTTTGGAACTCTATCCAATGTTGCAAAATTTGGAACGGGAAAACTTTTCATTTCCTGCCATGTTTTTTGATGATATATACCGCCTGCAAGGCGTTTTAGGAGCATTGGCATATTCACTCACGTTAGTAATCGGATTGTGATATTTACATTAGTCAAATGATTTAACTATAAATGATTATTACTTGGGTCCGACCGAAACAGGTTTTTCGGCCGAAATCGAAACCGAACTTTCGGCCTCACTCTCAGTTTCAAGTGTATTTTAAATTTTGCACGACACAATGCGAAGCATAGTGTGGGCTTTACGATCACAAACATTTTTACACTTTTATTGGCATATCCTATTTATACCGACAGTTAAATAGAGTGAAATAAAATAAATAAAAATTCATTAAAGTACGCAACAAATATATTTAAAAATGTTTATGTCATGGACAGTGGTCGGCATTGCAGAGCAATTCTGAGCGTTATTATAAACAAGGATATGCCATTAGGATTTACAAAATTTGGGACATTCATCTAGTATTAATATATTAGTTTATTGCTAATTAAAAACAGATTCATCTTTTTTTGCCGAATGTCTATGTCGCGAAGCTTGTCGGACGACACACGGTAATTCACAAAGATTTCGAGATTCGACGCGGCCGAAAGAATCGGCCATTTTTTGGCCGAAACCGAAACTAAGGTCAGAACTAGATTTCTAGGCCGAAACTGAAACCGAACTTTTGGTCGGTCACTAACTATTATAATTTTGCACGCTATATATTAGCTTCACCTGTATGTTTGCTTGTTTCATTCACTTTATTCGTTACTTCACTTGTATTATCTAAGAGTTAAGCTACGAAGTACAGTCGTCAGGGTTATTCAGAGTTTGAACAGCGCCATCTACTTTCACATATTTTTATCTAAATAGTTTTGTTAATATTTACCTAGATGGCGTTAAAAACCTATGCTCAATATGTCTACAAAAAAAGATGGCACAAAGCGCCGTACGCTTTTTTTCACAGTAATACTAATATTTTTTGTTCATCATTATTTCTTTACCTGTATAACCAATTATATATTACTTTTCAGTTCGATGTGGTTGAAAGCGTGTTTTTAAATTATGTTTATTACGACTATTTTTAAGATTTTCAACCAAACGTTGGAATAGAATTAAATACGTCTATTTGAACTCAAAATAAATAATTATGGCAGATAAAATTATTATTATTATGTCATCGTGGCAGGTCGCTTGCAGCGCAGGCAATGATCACAGTGTCAAGTATCTCTACTCTTACAGTCCTGATATGCTTCAATTACACTCTTCACCCCCTTCCTATACGCATGCCGGTTTCGGATGGAAGATGGGATTGGTTTGATTTCTATATTTTTTTCTAATGATATAAATGAATCAAATACAGCGCAGTATTCACGCAGTAAAATCGTAGCTCATACGATTCGCAGAGTAATTCCTAATAGAGGGCGCTCCAATAATAGCGGCAGTCTAGTGTAGATAGATCTCAACTACTCGCACAATGGGAGCTAGAGACTTGATTGTTTATTACTAACATTCATATTAGCAGGGGTTTTACCGCTATTGTTTAGGTCAGCGCCCTTGCGGTTCCGTGATTGGGAATCGGGGGTGTGTGTGATCGTGTGTGATGGATGGATTGCTAGCCGGTACTTCACGATTTTTTTTAATATTCCCGCGATTCTTTTTTTGTTTATTTTCCCCTCGGTACGGCCGTTAGATAGGGCATAATGGAGAATTGGCTTCGGTTCGATTTGTTGCCCCAACAACACGGAGCACTGTTTGAATTGGGAATCTTGGATTTGCAGTAATCATAACGACTTGGAATAAAATAAATACTGTATTTTCTTTAGTGTCCTCGTTGCCGTGTTACTTGATAGGGGCTAATTGACACCAAGTCTACTACGCATTTTGAAAAGCCCTATCCACAAAACAATTAGTCGAGTGGCTTTGCGCGAATGTAATCTCCCTTCCACCTCGCGCATACACGATCAATATCGCACACTTCGTATATGGAAAAGTTCTAGAATGTTTCCGATTAACACTCGTGCTCTCCTGGGTTCAAATCCCGGTGCACGTCCCTTAAGAAATGTGTTCTGTTTCAGGTTAAATATGACTGATTGTAACGGTGAAGGAAGACTTCGCGAGGAAACCTGTACACCTTCGATTAAGTAATTACGCTCGCTAAGGCGTGAGACGTCTGCCTACCCGCAATTAGCCGACGTGACGGATTATAATCTTAACACCTCGCATAGTGGATGAGAAAAAGGTCCAGCAATAGAACGATAAAAGGGCATGATTATGATTACTATTGTATGGATGCATTACGAGGTCCACTCAGTGCAACACCATCCACCAGCTACGTGACACTCTACATGAAGTGTCCACATACTGATAAAGTCCATATAACAGTACTGTACGCAGACTGAACTAAATATAATTACTGTTTAGTCCAAATAGGACTTGAAATTTTAGTGGTAATTATTCCTCATCTGACGTTAGACCCCGAACTGAGCCAGGGACGTGGGCTCCATTCTCATCGCAGACAATATTCGTGTAATGAGCATGAGTACCCGTTCTATTGTTTTGTTAAATACATGAATAAGTATTTAGAAATTTGTAATATTGTATATGTTAACTGTCTGGTGACTATTATACACGCTCTGACTAATTTTGCATTAGATAAGAAATTTGCTAGATATATCCATGAGCGTTAGCCTGTTTACAATATGAAAGTACATAATGATCAGTAACGCCTGAACAGAATAGGCACAAGAAAAATTTGGAAGTCAAGAAATCATCAACAAAAATTCTGCTCATGTGTGTAACTTGGCATCTTTTGGCCACCTCGTTGTAACTATTTCATTTTTCCACAGGTGTTCGTAAGCAGGCTGCGCCATACCGCAGACACCCAGAACTGCTGTTGTCTGCTTTTATGACCCCCTAACATCCCGGCATGGGGTCGGATTATTTATTCTTTCTCGGTCCCAACACGCATATATTATTATTATAAAATGAATTTATATTTAGGTACTGATAACAAACAATTTCCTTATTTGCTGCCTCGTTGGGCGAGTGGTTGCAAGCGCAACTGCCGATCTCCAGGTCCTGGGTTCAAATCCCGGTTCGGGTACTTATTGGATTTTCCTAATGTATAATTTCTAGTAGTGACTCGGAGTCTAGATCTGTGCCCGGTGTAAGGCCATAGGCTCACCACCTATTTATTCCACTTGGGACTTAAACGTAACTGGTAAAGCGTGGAAGTGTACTACACTCTTCTGTCTATCCCTTCGGGGATTACAGGCGTGTTACGTTTGATAGCAAACAAATTTGCTAAGCGATTAAATAGCAATTAATGACTGTCGACGTGTTTTAATAATCTTGTAAATTCCGCTTTAGAATGCCACCGCTAGCAGTTATCATCATTTATGACGCTACATATGAATTAAATTAGTCGCTATTAAGTTTAGTTGAAATTTCGCAACCAGCAAGGAATACTGAAACTGACTAATAAATCCAACGAGACAGGTTCAGCATCAATATAACGGAAAAAATAGTACAAATCGTTAAACCGATATCACATACAACAATAAATGAGAAATGCCAGCCAACTCAACGGGGCGGTCAACAATCACTTGAAAGATAAAAAAAACACTTCAATCCGTGTCTTAAATCGATACCCCCCCTACCCACCTGGGACTGAGAGAGACGCCGGCAGCTACATCAAAAAGTAACTCCACGCCATCATTCATTACCGTCGAAACAAAAGCAGTTACCGTGCCCCTGAATATTTTACACGCCATTCCGTGGCTTACGGATAGCAATTTGGCGATACGTCCCGCTAAGGGAGAGCGTTATGATGCCCTGTTTTAATAAAGTATGCATGGCGTTGTATTGACGTGTTGCGCGGGAATTGAGAGCCGCGCCATCTATGATTGACGTGTGTAAACTTGTTTCAGAGGACATCACTTACACATTATGAACTAAAGAAAATTCACTGCAATGTTTACAAATTAAATAGCTAGATATTTTAATCGAAAACTAACATGGAACAGTGTGTTCATATAATTACAAGGGAAAGCGATTTGCTTTAGTATTCATTACTTTAAATTTCAATGCAATTTCTTCAATGCTAAGGTTCGCAAATCAATACTGGAAGTAATATTACATCTCCGCTATTCGACGCGAGATGGCGCAGACTGTAATCACATTAAGGAGACAAAGCGCGATTCTTGTTGCCGCCGCACACAACTATCTCGTGTCGCGGAATGAGAACATATTTTATGGCCATAATTATCTTTTGTTACATAAAAAAGTGATTTGGGGCGAAGGTAGAAGATGCTTTTCTATTGTAAATTTAATATGTTCCACATATAAAATAATAGAAATTCCTACGATTGGAAAATGCCGTATCCTTCTAAATCATCATATAAAAATACCCACACAAGTCATTATAAGGTTTAATCAGTGTCTGTTTTTTTATACATCGGAATTGTTGCAAGTGTGATCAGCATTAATATACAAAAGTTCTATACTAATACACGTACGGTTCGCGATACCTACATAGCGGTGTAATATGACGCTTCACTTATTTTCGCCACTCGCCACTAGATGGCGCAGAACGCAATCACATTAGCGGCACAAAGCGCCTGCTTGAACGGTGCGCACAATGAGTGCTAGTATCGCGGTGTAGCTTCGGCCTTTTTTAATAGCTCGCTTTTGGTTTTACGGCTTTATCTAAGCTAGGGTTGTCTTTCCTGTGATTTGTGAAGAGTAGCGAACAAGGCAGGCCGGGGTCATAAATGACCGCGACTGTACTTAAGAGCTCCCAACCGACTTCCAATTGGACTGCTAGTGTCAGAAGGTTGTCATGTATGTCACTCTCGGTCGTTAGAACAGATTGGGATTAAGTCAAATGTATCTATTTATTTGGTGAAAGAGATCATTCCTGTTACTGTGCAAGCCACATACGTAATATGAACTGGTATCTCATTGAACAATTCCGTGAGGCGTTTATAGACAGGTGTATAAAATGGAAAAAGTCAAAGCCTTTTGTGCCACATAGTGTCATTATCAATATAATGTATCGCAATGAGAAAGTTGCGCAATTAAAAAAGTTTTAAAACAAAAGCCGATCGAGTGACAGCCCTAGCTGAGAGACCATTGTTTGCAGTGTGTACGCCACAATGGATTGCAACTTGGACTGGTGGATTCACTGCGACGAACAGATTTCAAGAGGGATTGTGAAACGTGATACAATAGTATATATACCTATAGCCTTATTATTTTATAGACATAACTTATATAATTATTGTTACATTGTCACGCCAGGTCCCTTATGGGAAAGGTAGGGAGCATCGAGAGCTAAATATCCCTGTCCTTACAGATCTGACGCGATCTTTCAACATTCAACTCTTTTCGTACATACACGTATAAAATACAAATAAATAATACTTATAGTTATAAAACCTTGTGTATAATAAACCTTTTTGATTGTGCATAATTTTCCCAGTGTGTTTTCTTAGGATATACCATAGTTAGAACGCTTGAAGTGAACTGCAAGCGTTCAATTGAACGTATACCGCTTAGACGATCATTAAGTTTTTCTTAATGAAATAGAGAAAATTAACGAACCCGTAATTCAATGGAAAAATATTAATTTAGCAGTTGATTAAAAAATATGCGATTAGAAATGAGCCCTCGCTGTGTAAGTCGTGATTAGCATGTGTAGACCGTCACTTGCATGCTATATATGAAATAGAACGTCAGCACGGTGTATAGTTCACTATTTTTTTCATCATTTCCTCTCGCCCACACTTCACAAAATAATTAACTGTATAATGTAAAACACCATATATTAATATGATCACAAAAAAAAGAAAACCCAATCAGGCGGCAGCCCTAGCCGTCCTATTGTTGCCTCGCGGCGAGTATGTCCCACAATAGATTACAACTTTTACCTACAGAATGCAGTTTCAAAGCAGAGATTATACTACAAAATGGTGGCTTTTGATACAGAACGGTATCCAGACTCAACCAGGTGTGCTTTAATAATGTGGCGATTAAGCCTGTTTCAGCTTTTTAACTTTTTTATGTATGGAGCCCCAAATCCACTATAAAAACTTGTCTTATTTGAGCAGTTTTTATAGCAGGAATAGTTTAAGGATCTGTGAGCAGAGAAAATATCACGATTAGGAAACATCAGTTGCTGCACACCTGTGTACATAATAGGTTAGTTGACAATTTTCAAGAGTTCGCTAAATTTTACATTTTATAAGTTCATTTTGTCACACCCACTTCATGTAACTGACACAATATAAAATTCTCAATGGGATATATGAAGAACATGATCATATCATGAGCTGTGCCGGTCCAAGTGTTTCGCTGTATTCGGTTCACGAATGGCGAATATGTTACAAATTGAAAATGAACTGCGCGACGCAGCGCTACATGCTGGAGTCCACTTCATTTCCATTAAAAAAACGACACACACACAAATCTCTAACGTTCGTCGGTGGAAATTCCCACTTTAACGCACACAGAGCCATTACAGATTAATTACAGCGGAGATATTCGTATCAAACAAAGCTGCAGTAAGTGGAAGCGTTCCCTAGTCGTTGAGGGGCGGAAGGGGTGAGTGTTCGCACTAAGGGTTATTAAATACATATTTCGATACTAGTCGACACCACATTGACTCTATATTTAAATTAAATATCACAATTTTAATTATACCAGTGGTACTATTGGCGCAGTGTGAATTTGTAAAAAAGCATTTAAAATTAACATAGCAAGTGAGACACATAGAGGTGTTTCAACTGTTCACAGGTGATGGTGACCATTTGTCGTCATGTGAACCATCTGCCTGTTGAATTGTAGTTTTCATTCACAATGAAAAGGCGGCAGTCCTCCATAGTTATGGAGCTATCTCATTTATGCTGTAAAGATGTAGAGAAGATCTCCTTTAGACATTCCGCTGGCTACATTTATTTTATTGAAGATAATCACAGAAACTTTATAACAAGCGAAACAATTATGCGTTGTGGCAGAAATGAGAAAACCTAGTTTAAACAAGTCTCACCAGCAAAAATACACGATCACGAAGTAACGATATTACTCTAGCTATTGCAAAGCTAGGAGGTGGAAAACTCCCCCCGATGAGGCGGTGTAGCAACCCCTAAAAAATACGAAGTTTTCAATTTAATATTTCCGCCCATTAAAATGTTCGCTCTCGAGACCGACTGCGACTGTTCCGTCGCCCAAGGCTGTGACGCGCGATTGAGGTTTAACGCGGGTTTGCCTGCTTTTTCATTATTTGTTTGGTACGTAAATAATTTTGATATAGCCGCTGACACCGCTGAAGAAGACACTTTTGAACGAGTTTGGCTGGCTGAGAGACATCTGAGTAGTACGGAGGTGGGGGAACAGCAGGAACGGGTAATATAAGGTAATTGGTTAGAAATTTTCCTTTAGCTACTACTTAGTAATAAACATTTCGGGTCGCAGGCCAGCTTAGAGATGCTGAAAAAATGAATGTAGTACAGGAATGTTGTAGGGCGGCAATGTTTTAATTAAATAATTTAATAATCAGACCTGACCTAACTTGAGCTCCGAAGTATGGGACTATTTGATAATTGTATTTCAATATTTTTATACATAACCATGTCATCCCGGAACCAATTTCTATTAATGGGGTCCCACTCGAGGTTGTTGAGGAGTATGTCTACCTCGGGCAAATTTTGTAGTTGGGTAAAAACAACTCCGAGAGAGAGGCTTGCAGAAGAATACAGCTTAGCCGGGCGGCATATTCGTCAAGTCTTTTCGTCACCCATACCACAATGCCTAAAGACAAAAGTCTTTAACGAGTGAGTCCTACCTGTCATGATCTACGGAGCCGAGACGTGAACACTCACGGTGCGACTGGCCCACCAATTTAAGGTCGCTCAGCGAGCTATGGAAACGGCTATGGAGAGGCCTATGTCCTATGTCCAGCAGTGAACGGGAATAGGCTGATGATGAATGATGATACTTAATCATATTAAATTTAAATGATAACGTGTGTTTAACGTATAACAGTTAATGACAACATCATAATTACTGATCACGTTAATTAACGACATCTTCAAAAATAAAAACCCATTGGGATTTGCCGTCAAAATAGCAAATTAAGTAACAATAGCGATCATTGGAGCGAGCGGATCCACGCGACAGACAACCACGCAATTAGTGGTCGAATACCGAAACTCGGGTATTTGAATACGTGAGGCACTACCCGCCCGCGCCCATGTGAATACGGTATTCGAATGTTTGTTCAGGACGGGCCAGTTCAGCGTTTTGTAATTACCCCATGTTGATGTAAACGTTTAGACGGTATTCGTTTAAGGTGTATATGTAAAACTCGTTACGCACCTAGCGAGTTACAAAACGCGTGCATGTATGCAAAAAAAGGAGGTGTAATCGATTATGACTGAAAAGTTTATGAATAATAGTTCTTGAATGAACGGTTCGGATTACAATTTGCGGTGCCAAAAATGAAGCTAAGTGAATTGTGACTCAAAAATATCTGAATATAGAAATGCATTTCGACTGTTCGAGTTCAACCAGTTCTGACATTGCTTAGCGAGGATTAGCGTAGGAAAGAAATATTAGGAGTGGCATACTGAAACTTTCCTTATAGATAAGTACTACAGAAACTGTAAGTTCTAGGCTACGGATGTAGACCGTATGACTACGTAAGCTCTAGGTTGAAACTTCTCGATTCCAATTATCGCAGATTTAGAAACTTACTCATTATGGTCAAGACGTCTATTACGGTGAAGACCCGTGATCACCAGTGTAAAGAAAAGCGGTGGACGTGAGAAACTCGGCCTTTGTGACTGGCCTCGGGCCGGGCTCACCATCACTCGAATTTGTGTCATTTTTTTGCAATTAGCGTGCTCTATAGCAGTTTATTTGTTCGGGTCCGTTCTTGCTTTTGTAATTAGCTCGTGTGCGCACGCGTGTTTGCGTTTGTGCCCTTTGTGTTAAGCGCAGTTGACAGTTTCACCGCTTTGATGATATTTCGGTCGAGTTGCCGTAGACACGGTTTCCCCGACAGGACAGTACGAGTACATTTGATATATATATGAACTTTACGAACTCTTTAGCTCTTCATTAAACCGCCACTTTTCAAAGTTAAACGCATTTTTATACTGGACGCGGATTTTTAAAGAGGCGGCAAATTTTTCGCTGTCAATGTCTAACTTAGAATTCAAATGCAAGTATTCCAAACAATCATGTTATGTAACGCGGGTAGATGTAAAAATTCTACTTATTATTTTCCATAAAAAATTGTGACACAGCATTGAAACCGTAAGTTAATCCTTTTAATGTAAAAATAAATTACTTTCCATCACATGAAGGGTATGAAATGAATATGAGAAAACATTCGATAGATATAGAGATTGCAAACACTAACACAACACAGGGATACGTCGTGCAAGTTTTCAAGAGATTTTGGGGCGGACTGGTGATCTAAATGGGCAGTGGCGTAGCTGGGGGGTG
>DWDT01003055.1:0-12822 GCA_018245595.1 Microceris scylla | reverse complement strand
CGGTTACGTTAGGAGGATACAGAGAATTATCATTAAAAATATAATTTCAAAAACATTCATGCTTACATCTATTATACCTTACAAGTTAAATTATGTAGATATCTAATCTATCATACATTGAAACTATCTATAAACACAAAGTTACTTTTAATTACAGAATACATACATACTTATTGCAAAATTTAATAGAAAAACAAAATATCAAACATGCTTATATTACACTGAATTGTTAATTAAAATACAGAACAACTTAAAAACCAAGGCTACATTAGTAAAGAATATTCATAATAAGACATTAATTAAGATATAATTTTAGAAGATTGAAAAATTATTATAACCATACAAGTAGTTGTCACTGTAGGGATGATCCGGAGCCCAAAAAGTCTATTTAAACTCTGTGAAAAATATTACTTGAAACAAATATACAATCATATATTTAAAAGTACTGCTAAATATCATACATAAGTAGCTCATCACCCTTATATAAAAGAACCTTTCCAACTGCCATGTTGTTCTGATAAATCTTATTATTTTTATTAAGCCTCAAAGGTAAGATAACTTCAGTATGTATGTTCCATAATAGACAGCTGAACCTTATATTTGTGATAGCTTAAACAGTTGTTTTAATAGAGGTTTAACAGTTGTTTTAATATATATGATTAGTAAAAACTTTGTGACCAATCTTTTTTAGTCACCACGTCTTTTCCGTTGAAACCTAAATAATAGTAAGATTGGACGTTAACACCCTGGCTGCTAGAAAGCTGTGTAAGAGATTATTTAAAATGTTTAAATATGAAACTCACTTCAAACTCCTTCTGGAAGCCATAGTCTGAGTCAGCCTGTCGTTCAGCATATGCCGCTGGCAAGTCTTCTTTGTCTATGGGCGGCATGTCCGGCGGCTCCATGATCGGCAACTGCTGTCTGCCACCAATATGGCCCACCACATATCTAGGGGTAAAGCACACACACACGAATATATTTTTTGTGCTATAAGTATCAGGAAATTTGGCTGATAGAAAAACACTTGTTGATATGACCTTAATATTATTGCTCCTTGACTTGGTGAGAAATGTAATTCCAACACTTACTTTTCTCCCAAGATATTAATTTAAGTACAATTTAATTAGAAGGAGAAAGTACAGAGCACCCTTTAAACATAATTTGTTGATTAAACAGTGACATTTAAAAAGTCTCCTCAAAAGGATACTGTTGTAAATTATTATAGTAATGCAATTAATTATATAACTTTGTACAAAATGTATAATGAGGGCTGTACATATTTAAAACAAATTTTAAAATATCACACTTTTACACTAACAAACACAAAATCTAACCTAATTTATTGAATGATTATATTAATCTTATTCGTTATAGATGTTTATACCATGCTGTAAAAATGTACTCAGGTGACTTATTATTATTACATGTTATGAGTATTCTGTTTTCCATGAGTCACACTCTGTGCGAATACATTTATTTCGTTAGCAAGTTAAATTATGAACAAATATGTAAATAAGTCTATGGGCTACCTTAACGCAGCCTGTATGGGGTTCATTTCGACATGTGCGTGTGGGGGCATTTTACGGGATTTTCGCGTTTGCACGATGCAGAATATTATTGTGAGGAGTATTATCAGTCCGGCCGCTGCACAAGTAATCTGTAACAGAAAAATTATTACATTTTAAAATCCAATTTACCAAGGGTAGGAAGTCCTTCCCTAAACATGTACAAATAGAGATGTCATAAGAAAAATATTCTTTTATAGGCTTGACTTAAAATGAGTTTCTAATCTACCCCTTTTTTTGGTCAAATAATTTACTTACAAATTGTATAAGTGGTTTAATCATTTGTATACAAATTACATGTATGTGTGTATGTATATATACAGAGTACATACCAAAAGTGCCATTTTAAGGATTGATATTGGCACAGGAGCTATGGGTGTGGCTGCAGGCATTAGAACATTCAAATAATCACTGTAAATTGGTTCGTCTTCCTCAGAACCGGCTGTGAATAAAAACATGGATGATTGCACACTTTTCTTCAGTAAAAGCCCACCCTTTAATTAATAAAGCCGACCAAAATTAAGTCCTACAGTTAGTTATAAATTGAGATACAATATATTTCTTCTTGATTGAATATATAAGCCTCTGATGAATACATAGGCCTCAGTGGTTTGAAATGAAATAAATTGTATATTTGCTTGCTATGTTAAAATAAATAAAAACACTTTCACTTACGTATTAGTTCAACAAATACAGAATAATTAGCAGTGGGGTCGAGTAAACCATCTTTGACAATGAATTCATCTCTATCATCGTCTATGATTTTGTCCATCATCATGGGGTTCTTCATGTAATCTCTGTAATAAAGATACCCTCTTTTCAAGAGATATTCAAGAAGAGACTGATAGTTTAACATAATTTTGATTCTGTTGGTGATCAAAGAGCTTAAAAAAAATTGTACATTTCTGTATGTATTCTGTGTCTTTACATATATACATATGTAATATGCCTCACAAGTCTGGAATCCTTCATACAATACATATGTCATGCGCATTGAGCGTATACAGAAACGGTTCCTCCGCTATTTACAATTTCGCTCTAAAACATACACAGCAAACTACAAGAAGTGTTGTCAAAAATTTCACTTACTACCACTACAGAAGAGAAGGTGTATAGCTAACCTTCTTTATCTGATTAAGGTAGCTCACGGTCAGGTCGATAGTCCAGATATTCTACATAGCATCGGTTTAAGCGTTCCATATTCATCTCATAGAAGACCAACGTCACTTTATGTACCATGTGCCACAAGGAAATACAGGCAAAATTGCTTTTTGATGCGTGCTAGTAGGTGTTTCAATGAGATTTCCACGCAACTTGGTATTGATTTGTATCATACATCTCCCAGGCAGCTTAAGCAACTACTTGCTAATAACTTTTTTAACAACTAGATTATCTCAACAGGCGACCAATCAGGGATTAACTCCATAATGTATTTTGTTATCATTAGCTTCCCGTTCCAAATTGTGATATAGATTAAGTGAAAACTTTCAATTGGCCATAAAGTACCTGAATATTTTGTTAGTTTTCGCTAATGCCCACATATAGGTCGAAAACTCGGTATTAATTAATTACTCTAGACTTCAGACTTTTTTTATAATAGGTAACGGAAGAAATGGTCAAATCTTGAACGGAAATAAAATAATAACATTTTATATTTGAATGGTAACATTGTTCATTCATTAATTTGAATGGTAAGACATACTTATAAAAAAATGATAAATACATATAAACACACCTTTCAGGGTACGACCGTCTCTCTCTACCAGTCTCCTCGGGCTCTGCAGTGGTATCGATCTCGTCGTCCAAAAAATCATCTCTTGTGGTAGCGGGCGTGGTGGATGTGGTTGTACTGGTGATGCGTGGAGGTGGTATGTCGTATCCACGTCGAGGCGGTCGCAAGCACCGGCGACAGGCTTCGCGGGAGAACGCTGGGTCGTTAGTGTCGAAAACGGAACGTAGATCGCCCATTATCAGCTCCGATTCCGGGGGGAACTTTTCACTGGGGATATAAGTTTTATCGCTTATTATTATTTTTTATTTTTTGATATATAGCCTAGCAAATAGACAGACGGATTATTAGACTCGTTCGTTCGTTCTTATTAGATTTGCTGGGAAAATCCTTCATCTTGTTGTTAATCACCAGCAAGAAGGATGGAGAAGATACTAAATATCAGGCGCATAAATGGATTATAGACTCATTTTCCGGCTGATTTTGGCCTGTAGTTACGCAGGTAGATCTAGGAATTACTGAACTGTTTAAGGCAAAACTTTGCGATATCGTTGTTCTGCCGCGCTATTTACTGAGTAAAGTTACTTATATTTACTAGAATAATCTTGATTTGTTACAGTGTCATAATGTTCGCACATGTGTCATTCACAGTTTTTTACCTTTTTTGTATATTATGTCGTCACGAAATGCAATATATCAAATGTGAAAATCACTCACTTGGAAAACACGTCAGTGACATACGCTCCGAGGACTGGTATGACTCCATGTGCTTCTTCGTAGTGAACTATTGTGATGTCCTTTGGAGACGGGAGACTCTTCCAATCCATATGTGGAAGTAAGCGGACCATGAATATTCTGGAAATACATTGTTAATTATACGTATGTGGAAGAAGCATGGCAGGTATGCAAGGATAGGGATATTTGGCACTCCGTATTCTCTGCCTCCCCGTAAGAGACTTGGCGTGAAGATATGTATATATGTAGATCCTTGTGTAAATAAAATTGATGCAGAACTGAAATATAATGGACACATTCTGTATCAATGGTCTAACTGTGTATTTACTGGTATTCAATTAAAAATGAAGATGACGTTTTTGCTAGAGATATGCAGCTATTTTAAATGTTTGTATTAATATTTGCTCTTTATTACACAGCTATAAGGAAACTTTCTTATTTTATAGATTCTACCATTCACATTATAACTATGATAATGCATCATCATCATCAACAGCCTATCTCAGTCCACTGCTGGACATAGGCCTCCCCAAAAGGGGGTTTACGCCCGTAATCTCCACGCTGGGCATGCGGGTTTGAGATCGCCGAGCACAGCTTTTCGCACCACCGACGCTCTTGCCCGTCGGCAGCAAGGGCATTTAGCCGTGCCTGTTAGGCTACGCTATACCGCAATCAGCCGGTCGCCAGAGCCTCGTCTGTTATAGCAGGGTGCACCACATGCAGGTGAGGTTGACTTGAGTTCCTGAGATGGTGGTTGGAACTCCTTACACCCTGATAATGCATACTGAGAATAAAATGTTATATAAAAATTATCTTTATAAGCAAATAGTAACTGACCTGTAGCAACATATGGAGCCGTTTTTCTCCGATACCCTCGGTAGATACATTGTAAACATATATCTATTGTTTTTTCGGACCTGTAATCAACAAATAGTATAGTTAATTTGGTAATTATATATTTTGGAATTACATATAATTTTTTAGTACTTGACATCGAATATCGGCAAGTGCCGATGGTTAGAATAGAAGTATACTATTTTTTTTTCAATATATTTTTTTTTATTATGGTCATGTGTATTCATTTTTAAGTAGTTTCATTCATTCATTCAAGTCAGTCTCAACCATTCCACTAATGGACATAGGTCTTTCCCAAGGTGTGCCACAACACCCAATCCTCCACATATCGCATCCAGCCAATGCCACCCGTCTTCTTAAGGTCATCGCTACAGTGGGCCGGGGGACGCCACATTATACGTCTGTCATCTCTTGTTTTCCATTCTATAAATCGTCTGAGTATTAAAAAGTCACAGTAAAGGTAAACTTGAATACATTCAAACAGACAAAAGTGGACAGTAAGCGTGCGTTTCCACCAGGAATGTGTGAAGAGGCGTAGCGAGGAATTCCTCGCTACGCATGCTCGCTCATCCCTGGTGGAAACGCACCCTAAGAATGTTCCAAGTTAGGAACGTCCCACGTGTCTGATGTGCGTTAGTAAGATCAGTGAGTGTAACGACGGGTGAAAGGAGCAAGATGTGCGGCGAGCGGGCCGACCTTGAGCCAGCGCGGGCGCGGCGGCGCGGCGGGCGGCGCGGGCGCCGTGCGGCAGTGGCGCACCTCCTCCTCGCCGCGGCGCCGCGTGCGCGTCATGGCCGTCAGCCGCACCGTGTAGTTCATGTTCGGCTGCAGCTCGTCGAACCTGAACCACGCGTTACCTTCTTACAATCATCATCATCATCGCCGGCCTACTCGGGTCCATTGCTAGAAATACGCTTTTCCAATGGCACGCCACTGAGCTCGAGGTTCGGCTCTTCGCGTCCACCGACCGCTAGCTACTTTGTTACAATTATACTATTCAAGTGATGGACGGTTATTCCAGAATATTGTACTGTTCACATTAGCTTACTATTTTTAAAAGCATTTTTTAACAGATTAGGTTTGATGTGAATTCCATACATACATATTTAAATACTTCCTTATCAAAATTACTCTCCCTGTATATAGCTCTAAGGATATGTGAAATGAGAGAAGAAGACATTTAACAATTGCAAAACCACTTTTGGGTGTTTATAAATGAAAAGGAAGTATTTTAGTAATCTTTAAAACATTTGCATAATTTTCTTATTGCTTAGTACCTGTACATTCGTGTGTCGTTTGTTTTAAATATACTTAGAGGACCCCATGTTGATTCTCTGATGTGTCCAAATTGATCCTTATATGTCGCGTTACCGGTTAATTCCATCTAAAACATAATAGTTATATCAATAACTTTTATATTACATTTTAATAATTAGATGTAATCGAGATCTTTAATAGAATCTTTGCTTTAATAGATGTATTAGTGGAAACGCCAATTACTAAACACGATATTTATCTTTAGACTTGGTTTAAAGAGTTATTAAAAAAAACAAATAATAAAATAACAACTGGGGTCAACTCTTTAATACGCCATATAATTATAATAAGCAAATTGTAACACAAAAGGCTCTACCAACACTTTACCTGGTCCAACCTTAATAATATAATAGAAAAAAACTCACAGTGTATCCCTTGATTTCGGCGTTGGGTTTGAGGGGTGGTTGCCACGACACCACAATCCAGCTGCTGTAGCAATGCACAAACACATTGCTCGGTCTACCCGGTATACCGTCTAGAGTGGCAGCTTGCATCTCCGCAGACCAATTGCCACATAGTTTTGTAAAGTCCGAACATGCACATACCTATTAATAGAATTATCATTGAATTATTATCTACCAATTAAGGGAAAACGCAAAAAATTTTGAGTAGCGATATTGGTCATTAATCTCATCTTTTGCATGTAACAATTGCAATGTACATAGAAAACCAAGTTCTTCTACTAAACATATGCCAATTTTAATACAACACTATAAATTCCATTGTAACTTCTTTCAAATGCTTTTAATGTAAAGAAGACACATGTTTAGCAGGTGATAAAAACAGGTGGGATGGCAGTCTGATCTTTTTATAGCATGTCATTATACATATAACACTACCACCAGCAAAACAATGAATTTAACATCAAAAATTTTAGTGACATCTGGGATAAAATTTTATAAATTCTCTGTCTTCAATGAAGGCTATATTTAATTATCATCATTATCATCAGCCTACTCCTTTCCACTGCTGGACATAGGCCCCTTCAATGGCTAATATTACATTTAACATTACCAATAAATTACTCACCAGCTTGAAGGAGAGATCTTACCTTCTAAACCGTAATCGAGTTAAACAATAACTTATATAACTACTTAAGTGTAGATAATTAAGAATAGTGAATAGACTGAACAAAGTATATTTTCACAACTATTAAGACAGTATAGAAAATCTCTCACCCTAAATACGTAGGTGCTGTGTGGTTCAAGATTGTCAAACATGTATGGTAGATTTCTATTATCTCTCTCGTGAAATGCTCTTCTCGGCGCGACCTCGTCCATTTTTCTCGCTTCCAGCAGATAGTAGTGTATCAACTCCGCTATATCTTCAGGCGGAGGCGCCCAACCAATTGTCACGGAAGTTGCTGAAAAACCATTGATAGAAATGTTCGGTACAAACACTGGATCTTTATCCAAGGTCCGGACCGTTGATTCGTATATGTGAGGTTTGCTTTGTCCATGCATCGTTGTGACTTCCAATTTTAGCTGATACTTCGTTGAATTCTCCAGCCCCTCCATTACGAATGATATGTTTTTCACGCTAATTTTCTCTCTAGTGTACAAACTGAAGTCCGTGGATGGCAGCCGGCGGTACATCAAGTTGTAGGATCTGATCGGCGAGTTGTATGAGCGGACCGTCCAGTTGAGGAACAATTGTGATGCACTTATTGGTATGACAGTATCTATAACGACTTGAGGCGGTGCAAAAATCATTATATCTATCTCGCCGGTGATATTTACAGAGTCCACAGTATCCCATACTTCACAAATGTAAGTCCCGTTGTCTTCCGGACTCCGAATGTGCAAGTCGTATGTACTCCTTATTTGTTTCATGTCCAATCTTTGCGGCGGTTTAGTTATCAATTCAGTGATTTCGTTATCTTTGCCCCGTTTCAACCATTTGACGTCCCCTGGTTTGTATACTGAAAGAAGTTGAAAACTATATCAAAAAGCTTAGAAATGGCGTATGAAAAATAAACATATTTAAAAACGAAAATATTCTTAACCATTCACTTTGATAACGTAAGTTGGACTCTAACTCATAAAATAAAATCGGACCAGGATTTAAGAATTTAAAAAATCCGTACTTGTACACTTAATACATGCATAAGTATGTTAACATTTATCTTCTAATTCTTTTACATAATAAAAGGATCATACAAAAAAATTAACTATACCTTCGAAGACACACAGCAAGGTCACATTAGCCTGATCCGACACATTCTGTTTGATCGGTCCGGCCGTTCTCTCGATCAGTTTCCCGGGGAAGCTCAAATCCAAAGGCACCGTTTTCTCGGCCCTCTTGTCACCCAGCTTGGCTGAACAGGTGTAGTTGCCGTCGTCGTTCGACGTTGCATTTGTTATAGTCAAGTTACTCATTTTAAATTTTCTGACGTTGCCATCCAGATCTTTTTTTTGTAAGTTACGCTCTTCATCTTTCTGTTTTATCCTGTAATTTGAAATTCGGTATACATACGGTATATGTAAATACATTCGGTATATATAAACAAAATTTTTACGGAATCATTAAAATAATTTCTCAAACTCACCGGTTGCCAATTTTAATGGGTTGTCCGTTGTAAAGCCAATCCACTTCCACTTCAGCGGGTGATATGCTGCAGCTGATATTCGACTCGTTGCCGACATCTCCCTTCAGTAAAGTCAGTTTCAAAATATCTGGAGCGTCTTGAGCTATAGACAAAATTCTAGATTTAGTCAAGATACAGATAAAAACGTCATATCAAAAAACGCCGACTAAAATGTATTTGCATTAACGATAATCCAAAGAAGAAACTGTATTATAAATTATTAAATAAAACCAAAATAATTATCAAATATACAGATGATTGCTAATAGAAGCTGAGCCTACAAATACAGTGCCCACATACTCTTTCATCAATCGTTCAATTGATCTATTTTCAAAGTACCTACTCATAAACTAAAGACAATTCTATTACGATTTCATGAAACACGGAGTTTTAGGAAAGGTCAAATTGTTTAAAACCTTTCATCATCATCATCAGTTTTTTTCGTCCACTGCTGGACATAGCCCTCTCCAATGGCACGCCACTGAGCTCTATATATCTTTAGCTCCTCGCATCCAACATACTGTTTACATAATGTCACTTCAACACAACAAAAATTTCGATAAGCTGTCATCATTCTCTCTCAAGTATCTTTCGTATATAAATTCTCCAGTGAAAAGTTGATAGACGAAGAATGACAAACTACAGGAAGCTTGAAATCTCTTCCCATGAGTAGCTTATTCGCTGGAAATGAGTTCGTTCCAGTTATAGACGTGTGTGCGCTCATTTCCCTTGAACTTTGTTACCTAGTTGTTTTATTTGCTCTTAGACTATATTTGTATTTCGTTTATTACATGTGACGTATAAAATAAATGGTGGAACTTGAGTGCATTACACTCCTCTACCTACCACTTTGAGCTAATATACGCATTATGTTATGTTAAACTATATTATGTTATGTTAAACTATGTTGTTGCACACATGCAATATTTATCGTTAAGACTGATCTTTGAGCAGTTACATTCATAATGTGATGATTATCATCAAATTTTTTTATCATTCCGCTGTCGGATACGGGTTTTTTTGTCAGAGTGAAAAGGGTTAAGATCAAAGTGTACTGATTTTGGAAAAAGAAAATTTTTATACTTTATTTTTAGGCTTTAATGATCATTTTGGTGAACTCCAAGGAATGTCCGTTTTCTCACGACGTTTTTCTTCTTCAGCATTATAGCGAATATGATGTAATTTTAAAACTATTATATGTATGTATACTGCAGTGTAAATAATTTCGTACGGAAGCATATTTTAATATAGGTCACTTAAATAATCGGGGATGTTACGCCCCTCTGCCCTATAAATCGATAGAGCACGTATATACCTCAGTTAAAACAAGTTTTTTAAATATGTATGTTTTAATGAATAGATCACTGGATGATGATAAAGTTTTATTTATTTGAAAACTAGATTAAAGGTGTTATGATGTGTTACCAGATTTTAGATCTGTAAGCCAATTATTCATTATTTCTGAATAGATTTTGACAAGCAATTTGATATCGGGGAAGTAGCTATCATAAAGCCGTGCCTATGTGGGAACTGGGGGAAAAAAATTCTTTACTAGGAACGGAATATGTGGACAGATAGACTGATAAAGAAAGCAAAAAATAATATACTGTAATCGAACCAAGTTCTCATGTAATTGAAACAAAAAGCGCTGGATCACAATGCTAGTTGTAGACATTCCAGCCATTGGGACCTCGCTGATTGTTCTGTCCACATATTCACTCCCCGAGATATGTATATTGCTTTCGGTTACAAGGGGGAGTGGGGAATGTAGGTCGTGGAGTAGGTACCTACGTATTTTAAATTGGTTTCATATGAAGCATTGGGAGGATTTTAATTGTGAAGATTTCATTTCATTTTTCATCCTGGAAATGAACTTTGAAACTTCATGTACAATGCAATCATACGCTGTAGGTAATATACGTGAATTCATGACATGGTCAAAACTGTTATATTGAATTTAAACTATTTCGACGTTCAATACTTTTTTATATTCAAAGGCACGCCAACAGGCAAATATCCCAATTAATCGTAAGTGGTCACCGTCACTTATAGACATTTGCCACGTCACAGGAGTAACCAAAGTCTCGAGTAATATATTGTATGCTCTACCTTGTTGCGCTATAAAATAAAACGTGCCGATTAACCGCTCATATCTCCGAGGAAGTGGCGCAGAGGAAAGGATATGCCCGGTTAGCAACACCCGGCGCATTACTGGCGTATACTTTTTCGTACAAATATATGTACATACATTTCCGCGCCGTTGGGGACCATTAAACTATTGTTACGAATCGGAAACATACTTGGCGATTTAAAAGTATCAGACCACGGGTCCGCTTGCAACCTTCATCTGTCTTCAACATTTTCTAAAAGACTTAATAGTACAACATTTAAAGACTTTTGTTGGTGAAATTTCATGCCGATTGCTACAACGAATTAACGTGTAACCGATTAGCTTTGCACTAACTATACTATACAAATGTAAACACTAAGATAAGAGTGTAATTACAAATTACGGTAAAATGTGAACATGGCGTGAAATCCTGAGGCCATATGCCATGAGGCGAGTGTAATATTGGGGAGTAACCGATTTGATTGAACAATGAGACTTTCTAAAAGGCGGTCTAAAACGAGACTTAGACGACTAGGTAGAACATTTTCGCACCTCTCATTCACTTAGTGCGCTATAAAAATTGTTAATTAAAACGAGTTATCCAACGAAGTGTCAATATGCAATCAATTCAGCGTCGCTACGGGAACTAACAAAGGCGTTCGTCACAAATGCGGGAGACCTGGAGCGTCCGGGTTTTCCCAACACGGCCTATATATTTCGAACGCTTTGTTTCGGATCGATAACTTTTATACAAGACTGAGAGCACTAACTGCTAGCAAAGTTGGATCATGATATTTTTCAATAACACCACTTTATTAAACCTTCGGGATATAGCTAACGGGTCGGGCCATTTGTGCTATATTAGCGGTAAAAAATAATTATGTATTTAATAAACTGAAGAGTACCTAATGTAACTTTAAACTGCAATATTTATAAATATACGAAATCATATGTTACGAGGTAATTTACAATCAATAATAATGGTTTGGGACAACTTCACACAGCTGTCAGGTTTGGAATTAGCCAGCATGTTTATGGTAGGTATTTATACTACAATGTATAAATACCTACCATACATGTAATATTGTAATACAATACAATGTGATGCATTATTGTATGGGTGACTCGCAAGCATTCCATTCCATCACTCGTATAAAAATCAAATCTTCAGCAATCGCGTTGGTTATGGCTCGACTGAGAAAGATTTTATCATACTGTTCCTAAATACATTAACAATAATATAGACTTTTACAACCACCCCATATTGTAATATTCCATATAAACAGATTTCTCTATTTTTAGGAAATCTAAAGAACTTAGATCAAGAGGCTCAAGACCTATTCCACTGTGGGATAAAACGTAACTGGCTAAACATGTGAGTGTACTACAGTCCTCTGCTTACTCCTTCGGAGATTACAGGTTTTATGTAACGTTCCTTATGTAAAAATTGGACGAGAGAGACAAAGAGGAAATAATGGTAATATATATTCTATGTACACACTAAGATAATCGAAACTACATCGATTTGTCTGTTAATAAGCGAATGTAAATCGTCTGGATTTCCCCGCACCCCACCAACTAGACGTTTCGTCTTGGATCGAAAGGAAATATAACGAAACTTTCGTTAGTACAGGTTCATTCCAGTACAAGCGATTTATTTTGAACTCTACGTAATTCTGTTGGGGTTATCGTTTATGATCGTCTGTATTTGAATAATCTATTTTTGATGTTGTTCATATCTACATTGGACATGGTGTGTTTATTTATGTTTGTAAAAAAATATATCTATTGTGCAATTAGTACACAAACAATTGACACAAACGAAATTGTCGCAATTTTTAACACGCTTATTTTATACTAGCGACCCGCCCCGGCTTCGCACGGATGCAATGCTGATACTAAATACACTACAGAAAAACTGTGA